>CM068592.1:2646218-2911218 GCA_035048485.1 Pteria penguin
ATATATTTGACAGGCCTAATCTGAATTCATCACAGAAATTTCAGAATCATATACCGTGAATCAAAACAGAAGCAATGATATTTGGGGTTGCAAGCTGTCGTGTAGGATCTCATTAATCCACCTGAAAGGGTGAAACTTGATGAAAATAAAACACATATTTGATATCCCTATAATATTCGCAACACCCTCACACCGATTCTGAAAAGTACCTCAGCAACACCGAAGATTTTCTGTATCGTATTACAATATATATGATGAAATATTTAATGCTGTTTCTATCTCAGATTATATCAATATACCAGAGTTTTATACCCATTTACTCGTGATACAGCGTCATTCCCGTGTCGTTTTTTGCCTCCAAATTTACTGAATTGCCATTTATTTGGAGAAATAGCAAGTAACTGCAAAAATGTGCCCCTACTCCGAATCCTTGCTACTCTGAGGTTCTCAGTTGCCAAGTTGGGGCTACAACTCTTAAAAGCAGAGCGAACACGATTTCTTTATAACTCCATGAAATCTTAAAAATCCACTTGCAACCTTGTTCCACGATATGAAATTGGGGAATAACATACTAATGTTAAGAATTTCCGGAACGCAATAGGTGATCTACGGTTGAAAATTCAGCCTTTAGACGAATCATTCTAATATAAACTGTGTGTATATAGTGTATTTTACGACTAGAAATATGCTTATTTCCCTGTCAAAGAGATAATTATGCCGCTATATTCATACATAATACACACGAACATTGCAAATTACTTCGCATTTTGAAGTAAATATATTACATTAACAATTCAGAATATGGCTGAAACAAAGCAGATTAATTTATTTAACCCATCAGTGCCTCTTAGTTGTTTACCTCGAAACAATAACTACCGGCATGTCCTTGACCTTGTACTTGGTGTCGTCTGCACATCTACCCATATATTAAACTGATGTGTGAATAATTGTTTTATTTTATTTTTTTCTATTTATATATTTATTTATTTTTGTTTTATGCACATTCAATATTTGTTTTCCTTCTGTCGCCATCCACACAACTGTCCACAAAAGTTTACGCTAGATTTGTCCAAATATGGAAAACGTACTCATGCTTGTACTCCATGTTCAATCAGGCAAGTGGAAGAAAGATAGAAGTGTAAGTGGATTATGCAAGGTTTCTCCGGAATAATAAATGATAAAAAAAGTTTAAACACTAGTATTTATTGATCAGTCGAAATAATAATGCAACAAGCAAGAATGCAAAAAAAAAAAAAAAAAAAAAAAAAAAAAAAAAACCAAACAAAAAAACAAAAAAAAAAAAAAAAAAAAACACAAAAACACAAAAAAAAAAACTAAAAAACAAAAAAAAAAAAAAAAAAGAAGGAAAAAATAAAGAAGAAGAATGTAAAAATAGCAAAAAGTCAAGGTAGTGGCAGCTTTTTACAGTTAGATGCATGTAGCAAGTTGAAAATGTGTATGATGAGTTTTCTTTACAAAAAAATATGGATGGAGATGTAAGCTTGTGTTCAATGGTTAGATCAACGTCTCATTCAGCTCTCGCTATATTGATGCCAACGCTGTTATACATGAAGTACTACAAGTCCTCTTTCGATCGACAGGTGGCGCCAGCATGGGTAAGAATAACTCTCAAAGCGTAGCCCTATTTGAAAATCTTCTCCCAGAAGCACTGTACGTATGATAAAATAAGTGGCATTTAGGTGATTTAGAAGGATGTTATGTTTCAAGTTTCTATTACACCCCCTAAAAACACTGTAAATACTCTAAATAAAGTGCGTATGGTCGCGATTAATGATGACATATAGTTATATAAACACTATCTTAATTACAGTCACCATTGCCAACATCAAACACACCATGAACAAGCACTGCAATCTCATATCTTAATCCTTTCTCGCATGTCCATCGCTCTTTATTGCCAACCTTCAACAGAAACTCAAACGTGAAATGCATGTCTGTATCAGTCCAACCTTACTACGAATAAAGATAATTTTTGAATTATTGCCTATTAATTGCACCAAGAAAATCTGAGTTTAACACAAATGATTCCTTCACACTACATTAAGAACTACTTGAAAAGAATCAATGTGCCATATCCAAAGAAAGATAAATGTTACACGTGTTAAAATATCATTTCCATCCAATAATATAATTGTTGCTTTGGAATAAATTCTGCTATATGGGATCACTCCGTATCGATCTGTTTATGTAATTATAAATACATCATTAATTAATTAATCAATGAATTTATTTATTGATATACATTTTATCAGTTATACAATTCTGGGTTAGTGGTTAAGCATTCTGATACCGGATCGCACCACGGCATCGAGCAGTTTTCTACGTCCATGATGTCACCAAATGACTGTAAAACTGAGGTGAAACACATCACAAAACAGCCAGTTAAAATCCCAACTTATTATTTGGGGGGCGGGGGGGGGGGGGCTCTTAGTCAGGAGTCGCACACCTTACTAGCAGAGCTACGCTGGCTTCATGCATTTATCATGTTACTAACAACATAGTGTATACTGCAGCTATGATATAGGTGTGAGCTTGATTTGCGATTCATCATTTCTTTATTTTGTGTCTATGGTGGTTGATGTCATACTCTCAGGTTTTTTCTATTGAAAAGTTGCAATCAAATAAACAACGAAGAAGTACAGATCATTTATCCATTGTCGAAGTCTACAAGAGGGGGAGGGGCTAAATCATGAATTGTTCCAAACAAACTGTTGCGAATCCCGGTTGCATGCAACACCCCGTACAACAGTTATTTGTAAACATTTTGACTTCGGTAAAGGTCACAATGCCCATATAACTAAGAATCAAATTGGCTCATATTTTGGGCATTCATTGACACATTGACAAACATCTTGAATTTTGAGTGTATGCCATTACTAACTTTACCTCAAATTTCCGAAAGTACACAGTGAATAAAATCCAACATGTCCGACCCCAACACGCAAAGTGATGGTGAAGCGGGAATTAAACGGGATCACAATCAAACCAAACCTGATTTATTAAATATTCTTTGGAACCACTAAACAATACAAAGATCAAGTATGGATCACGCAGTCCTACAATGCATTATCTCGTATACAAAGAATACCATCAGGGCTATGGGGGTATATATCTGGTATACAGAGAATACTATCAGGGCCATGGCGTATATATCTGGTATACAGAGAATACCATTACGCATTACGGCTATGGCGGTTATATCTGGTATACAAAGAATACCATCAGGGCTATGGCGTATATTTCTGGTATACAAAGCACACCATCAGGGCTATGGTGCATATATCTGGTATAAAAAGAATACCATTTGGTCTATGGCGTATATATCTGGTATAAAAAGAATACCTTCAGGGCTATGGCATATGTATATTGTATACAAAGAATACCATCAGGGCTATGGGGTATATATCTGGTATAGAAAGAATACCATCAGGGCTATGGCGTATATATCTGGTATACAAAGAATACCATCAGGGCTATGGGGTATATTTCTGGTATACAAAGAATACCATCAGGGCTATGGCGTATATATCTGGTATACAGAGAATACCATCAGGGCCATAGCGTATATATCTGGTATACAAAAAATACCTTCAGCGCTATGGCGTATATATCTGGTATACAAAGAATACCATAAGGGCTATGGCGTATATATCTGGTATACAGAGAACACCAACGAGGTTAGGACATATATATCTGGTATACAAAGCATACCATCAGGGCAATGGCGTGCATATCTGGTTTACAGAGAATATCATCAGGGCTATGACGTATATATCTGGTATACAAAGAATAAAATCAGGATTATTGCGTATATATCTGGTATACAGAAATACCATCAGAGCTATGACGTATATATCTGGAATACAAAGAATACCATCAGAGCTATGGCGTATATATCTGGTATACAAAGAATACCATCAGACCTATGGCGTATATATCTGGTATACAAAGAATACCATCAGGGCTATGGCGTATGTATCAGGAATACAAAGAATACCATCAGGGTCAGCGCAGCACAGTTAAGGCCGATTTCGTCTTTTTTCCTAATAAGATTGAATATTATTTTTCCTGTCCCATATTGTCTTATTTAGCTATTATCTTTATATGACTTATTATTTTTTAATTTAACACATGTTCCGAATTGCGTTCCATACATATTTGTAATTGTCACGTGACTTCATAGCATCATAAATCTAAAAATAAAACAATGTCAAAGCACCGTAAATTTGTCAAAAGCACCCCCTCTTACCCTATCATTAATAGCATGAAATTCATATCATTTCCTTCGTTGTATCTCTTTCTTTAGTAAAAGTGCTGCGGGATCATGGGAAATTCCAATTATAATTGTATTATGAACAAAATTAACGAGTGTCATACGAAAAAGCGTCATTTTTCGATCTATTTTATGTTAATGCCGAGTTATTTGTTATAATAGTAGGATCCCGCAGCATTTTTCATATAGGAAATTTTATCAACTTTTCATATATCTAAAGACTTTTATCATCATTTGTCGATATGAGGGAGTGCTTTTATTTTTTCTGCAATGTTGTTAGATAAACGAGTGCTTAGATTATATTTCAAACGTTTGGGAGACGCCGGGAAAAGCAAGTAAATCCTAGATCTAAAAATAGACGAATAACTTTGTTATCCGCGAAATTTAACTTGTCAAGGGGAATTAAGGAAAGAACAATATCTTGAAAAAAAGATATAATATGTAATATATAGATAAACACTTCCCGAATCCGTAAAACCTATGTACATGTGTATATAATACTATCGTTATACAATGTATAAAAAGTGTGGGTCTCGATTATATATAGAAAAACACCAAAATATGTCAAATAATTCATGTGAAATCGTTGTTTCTTTAATCTTTGTTTTTTTAGTTTTAAAATAGTTACAATTGCTTTTCATCTGATAAAAAGGCCTTTCTTCATCTTCGCATGCTATGTTATTCACCTTTTAACGTGCACCTGTTTTCTCGATTCCCCAAGCATTCAATCGACACTGAAGATGCAGTGGCCATGACTACAATCTACGGGGTTCATTCAATATTTGTTACTATTAATGGGTCGTCTCAAAATGTATCAATAATTAAATGATAAAGCACTAAATTATTAAAGAAATAAACTTTAACTTATACAGTTTTCTTGAAATTAGAAATATAAAATCAGAATAATGCATGCTTAAAGGCGTTGCCAAGGATCATGGAAACACGGGGGCTATGACGTCAATAGCATTGCAACATTTTCGCGGAAAAAATCTTGCATCTCTTCAAAAAACGCCTTAACTATGCTGCGAGGGCGTATATATCTCCTATGCAAAAAATACCATCAGGGTTATGGCGTATATATCTGGTATACAAAGAATACCATCAGGGCTATGGCGTATATATCTGGTATACAGAGAATACCAACAGGGCTATGGGGTATATATCTGGTATACAAAGAATACCATCATGACTATGGCGTATATATCTGGTATACAGAGAATACCATGAGGGTATGACGTATATAATTGGTATACAAAGACTACCATCAGGGCTATGGCGTATATATCTGGTATACAAAGAATACCATCAGGGCCATGGCGTATATATCTGGTATACAAAGAATAATATCAGGGCCATGGCGTATATATCTGGTACACAGAGAATACCATCAGGGCCATGGCGTATATATCTGGTATACAAAGAATACCATCAAGGCCATGGCGTATATATCTGGTATACAAAGAATACCATCAGGGCCATGGCGTATATATCTGGTATACAAAGAATACCATCAGGGCTATGGCGTATATATTTGGTATAAAAAGAATACCATCAGGGCTATGGCGGGTATATCTGGTATACAAAGAACACCATTAGGGCTATGGCGTATATATCTGGTATACAGAGAAAACCATCAGGGCTATGGCGTATATATCTGGTATACAAAGAATCCGTCATCGCTATGGCGTTTATATCTGGTATACAAAGAACACCATCAGGGCAATGACGTATATATCTGGTATACAGAGAATACCATCAGAGCCATTGCGTATATATATATATACAAAGTATACCATCAGGGCCCTGGCGTATATATCTGGTATACAGAGAAAACCATCAGGGCTATGGCGTATATATCTGGTATACAAAGAATCCGTCATCGCTATGGCGTTTATATCTGGTATACAAAGAACACTATCAGGGTTATGGCGTATATATCTGTTATACAGAGAATAAAATTAGGGCTATGGGGTATATATCTGGTATACAGAGTATGTCATCGTGGCTATGGCGTATATATCTGGTATACAGAGAATACCATCAGGACTATGCCGTATATATCTGATATACAGAGAATACCGTAATGGCTATGGCGTATATGTCTGGTATACAAAGAATACCATCAGGGCTATGGCATAAATATCTGGTATACAGAGAATACCATCAGAGCTATAGCGTATATATCCGGTATACAAAGAATACCACCCGGGCTATGGCGTATATATCTGGTATACAAAGAATACCATCAGGGCTTAGACGTATATATCTGGTAAGCAGAGAAAAGCATCCGGGCCATGGCGTATATATCTCGTATACAAAGAACACAATCAGGACTATGGCGTATATATCTGGTATACAAAAAATACCATCAGGGCTATGGCGTATATATCTGGTATACAAAGAATACCATCAGGGCTATGGCGTATATATCTGGTATACAAAGAATACCATCAGGGCTATGACGTATATATCTGGTATACAAAGAATACCATCAGGGCTATGGGGTATATTTCTGGTATACAAAGAATACCACCAGGGCTATGGCGTATATATCTGGTATACAAAGAATACCATCAGGGCTATGACGTATATATCTGGTATGCAGAAAATGTCATCAAAGCTATGGCGTATATATCTGGTATACAAAAAATACCATCAGGGCTATGGCGTATATATCTGCTATACAGAGAATACCATCAGGGCCATGACGTATATATCTGGTATACAAAGAATACCATAAGGGCTATGGCGTATATATCTCGTATACAAAGAACACCTTCAGGGCCATGGCGTATATATCTGGTATACAAAGAATACCATCAGGGCTATGACGTATATATCTGGTATGCAGAAAATGTCATCAAAGCTATGGCGTATATATCTGGTATACAAAAAATACCATCAGGGCTATGGCGTATATATCTGGTATACAGAAAATACCATCAGGGCCATGGCGTATATATCTGGTATGCAAAGAATACCATCAGGGCTATGGCGGGTATATCTGGTATACAAAGAATACCATCAGGACTATAGCGTATATATCTGGTATACAAAAAATACCATCAGGGCTGTGGCGTGTATATCTGGTATACAGAAAATACCATCAGGGCCATGGCGTATATATCTGGTATGCAAAGAATACCATCAGGGCTATGGCGGGTATATCTGGTATACAAAGAATACCATCAGGACTATAGCGTATATATCTGGTATACAAAAAATACCATCAGGGCTGTGGCGTGTATATCTGGTATACAGAGAATACCATCAGGGCTATGGCGTATATATCTGGTATACAGAGAATACCACCAGGGCCATGGCGTATATATTTGGTATACAGAGAACACCATCAGGGCTATGACGTATATATCTGGTATACAAAGAATACCATAAGGGCTATGGCGTATATATCTCGTATACAAAGAATACCATCAGGGCCATGGCGTATATATCTGGTATACAAAGAATACCATCAGGGCTATGACGTATATATCTGGTATGCAGAAAATGTCATCAAAGCTATGGCGCATATATCTGGTATACAAAAAATACCATCAGGGCTATGGCGTATATATCTGGTATACAGAGAATACCATCAGGGCCATGGCGTATATATCTGGTATGCAAAGAATACCATCAGGGCTATGGCGGGTATATCTGGTATACAAAGAATACCATCAGGACTATAGCGTATATATCTGGTATACAAAAAATACCATCAGGGCTATGGCGTATATATCTGGTACACAAAGAATACCATCAGGGCTATGGCGTGTATATCTGGTATACAGAAAATACCATCAGGTTTATGGCGTATATATCTGGTATACAAAAAATTACATAAGGGCTATGACGTAAATATTTGGTATACAACAAATACCATCAGGGCTTTGGCGGATATATCTGGTATGCAAAAAAATACCATAAGGGCTATGGCGTGTATATCTGGTATACAAAGACTATCGTCAGGTGTATGGCGTATATATCTTGTATACAAAGAATACCATAATGGGTATGGCGGATATATTTCGTATGCAAAGAATACCATCACTGCTATGGCGTATCTATCTGGTATACAAAGAATACCACGAAGGGCTATGGCGTATATATCTGAGGAGTCCAACCTGAATTGTAGAAAACAATTATTGGTAACATACGCCCACTTTCTGATAGCACACTCACAAAAATACAGAATGCGACCGAAAACATCTCAAATATAAAGGAAGTAATGAATCCCACAAGATATGGATTGCCAGGGTACCCTAGGCAAGTAAAATCAGAGCTTAGGAATTACCATAACTCGATAAGCGAGTTAGCAATATCTCAAGGATTACTGCTTTATCGGAGTAGGGTCGTGGTACTAGATGTGATCAGATCCGATATGCTTACCAGCATACATGAAAGACACTTGAGACTTAACAAATGCCGCACAAATGTCAGTATTGTGGCCAAGAATTACCAAAGATTTACAAAATTTGATCGAAATTTGTGATTTCTGTCAGAAACACAGACCGGGTCTATACAGATAGCCGCTTACAACTACACAATTGCCAAGTCGACCATGGTAAAACGTAGCTGCGGAGTTATGAGAAAATGATGGCAACAATTTCTCGTAGTAACAGACTGTTACTCGCGTTTTCTAGAAATGGCTTAGATGCAAATTATCATAAAATCTCAAGTAATCGGCAAATTACAAAACATGTTCGACTGATGGGGTGTTCCCGAGGAAATAATCTCAGTTAACGGCTCCAATTCTACTTGGGAAGAATTCAAACCTTTTGCAGAAAAGTACAAATTCTGTCAAACTTTCTCGTTGAGCCGACAGCGCAGTAAAATTCACAAAGAACATACTACGTCAGAGGGACATATTTGCAGCCTTAATGCCGTACAGAGTTACTCCGATTAGAGTTACCGGTTTTAACGCAGCGGATATATAATTAACAGTCGAAAAAGCAGGACAGCCGTACGTTTATAACCGAAAACTTTTAAGCCTGAATGGCCTGATTCGGACCAAATTTGGTCACGTGACGCCAGATACGGGGAGCACATGCGGGAGTCTCACGATAAAAGGCATGAATCTCAACCACTTACTATCCTAGAGCAAGAGACAGCGTGCGCCTTGAGACAGATAAACAAGATACATGGGGACACTATTGGTATCATCAAAGATCGCATTCCACAGACACGCTCTTACATAGTTGATACTCCTATAGGATCGTTTCGCTACAACAGGCGATTCATTGAGGGGACACTGTATAATTCATACAGTGAAACCCTGTTCAAACCAGCGACATCGTTGGGATTTGACAACACGTGTGATGCCGCCAGACCGAATTCCTTTGGTCGAAACCAACAGCTCTGATAACTCATGTCTATGACACTAGTTAATCAAATGGATTGAAGAAGGTGAAAACAATACAAATTACTTTCTTTCCATTGAAAAAGCAAACAAACTAAAACAGTCATAACAAAGTTTTATAGCAATACAGGAGAAATAGTAAATGAACAGTGGAAAATATCAAAACGACAAAAAGAATATTATGAAACACTTTTAAAAAAGCAACAATCCAGATACTGAAAATATCAAACAATTAATAGAAAATACAAACACTGATCTGTATTAAGCAAGAATTACATGAAGAATGGCATAATGCAATGTTCAGCATGAAACTGAATAAATGTCCGGGTCCAGATGATTTAACAATAGAATTTTACAGGAAAGTCTATGAATACTTGAATGTTTTTTGATAAAAGCACTAAATGAAGGATATGAAATGTATTTTTCAATAACAAAAAGAACAGGAATATCATCATTAATGTAGATGAATTAACTTAGATCTAGCTAACTGGAGACCAATAACAAATTTAAACATTGATTACCAAATTGCCGCATACAGTTTTGCACAACGAATTAAACCTGTAAAATAATTAATACTGATCAAACTGGCTCACTATCCCTGGGCATCTGATCTCACTCCATCAAGGGGGTTCACATATGCTCTTCGAGTAGACATTTTTCTTTTTCACTGTATGTCCTTTGGATTCATGATTTTGGACTTGCAGTTTCAATCTATCCATCATCTTTATATTATAAAAGGTGGAACCATGAGCTATAATGTCAGATAATTACATAATATTATAGATTGTGCTGAAAGTTTTGAAGTAAATAGCACAATATTATTTTTAGACTTCACTAAAACCTTTGATATCTTAGAATGGAACATCATGTTAACCACACTGAAGTATTTTCGATTCCAAAGTTCTTTTATAAAAATGGGTAAAGAGGTTTAAAATTATTTCCAGGGCATGATAAAGACTTCAAATTTCTCAACTAGCAGATTACACTACATTTTTTTCTAAAGTGAAACCAATACATTAGCAGAGCACTGACTATTATTGAAATATTTTATAAATTATCATGATTTATAATTAATAGATCAAAATCACAAGGAATAAAATTGGACAATAATAAAAATTTTCATTGATAAAGACTTTGAAGGGATAGATTGGAGCAGGCAAACAATAAAACAATTAGGAGTATTTTGGCACAGATATAAGTGAGGCAACTAAATATAATTGAGAAAATGATATTAAAAAGTAAACATTTTAATAAATTCCGGGAAACCAAGAAACCTCACAATAGAGGTCTGACCTTTCAACGTACCTCATCGACCAAAGTGTACCCAAGACGGATTATTTATTTCGGTAATAATTATAAAAAAAATAAAATATTAAAGATATAATTCGTGTTTTATTGGTGTATATCATCATTCAATTTATATGAATTGTACAAACCGTTTTTACAAAATATCACAATTCACCGACTGGCACTTACTAATTCATAAAATTTGTTCCCAGAAGCATGCTACATGTCCGAGATAAATCTATGTCCTATATACTTACTCTAAAGTAGTCGAATAATGGTAGCAGTGGCAGCTTTAGGAGGTAGTCTTTGGTACAGTTTCCATAGGCCAGAACATTAAGACAGGATTCTCCTTTCACTTGCATTTGAAATATTATATGAAATCCATTTTAATCACTTCTCTCTCTCTCTAAGATGTGGGAACTGTCAACAGATATAAGTTCAATGACATCATGGCATGATATACAATGTAAAAATGGTGGATAAATCCAAACCATAAGTCTAAAAATCATGAAACCAGAGGACATACAAAATCAGTGAAAATGAAAAACAAGTGGAAAATATACAACGATATTAATATAAGTAATAGCAAATTCCTAGCCGTGGCATATTGTCCATGCGTCGATTTGAATTTATCAGTCAAACCGTCACCGAACAACACAACAGTGAGATGACATTTTGATTTGTCAATGCGAGGAGATGCTTTACTAGACAATATACCATGGCTATGTAGTTGGTATTCCTTTTCTATTATAATAACATATATAATCAGACAAGAAATGACTGGTGCAAGCAACAAGGAGGGACAAAAAAAAAAAAAAAAAGAAAATTGAGAAATACAATGAGAAGAGGAAGAAGCAAAAACAATCAAACATAAAAAAAAAACTTCTAAGAGAAAAAGATATGAAGAAAAAGCTTTTGATATATCAATTAAATATAAAACGAAAATTGTGCAGGCTGACTTTAAGTCCTCATGTTCTTCAACATCATCCCAATTATCATCTGATCATCTGTACAATTGAATAAGGAGGAAATATGGAAATTTGATATAAAGCTTATTGTCTATTTTGATGTATGTGTGTTTAAAAAGAGAGAGATTCAAATATATTCACAGTATAGAGACTCCTCCTTCGAACACTCGGATCAATTTTAGGTCAATGGCTTTATTCTGGAAATGTAAATAAAGCACACCTGTTGTGCTGAATCATGCATGAGATAGACACTGATTTGCAATTATGCGTTCAAATTATGGATGAGTTTCCTGACAATAATTTTGTCCAAAGTTAAAGGTTGTGACAACACTTATGCCTAGTTATAATTTAGACATTCTGAAACAGCGATCCGTTTTGGGTCAACTTTTACTTGTATATACGTGTTAGACACGTTCTTTCTCGATGCGGTATGCTTAACGATCAGACTTCAAAAGCAGGGTACCGATCAAAGGATTACAGATCCCTCAATGGTTTCCAAGTGTCTGCCATTGGATGAAATTACTGTGTTGTTTGTCCCGCTGTTTCCATCATTGAATGAGTGAAGTAATATTGGCGAGATTTACAGCGATCAAATTTCTATTATTAATGTAAGACGACAATCTCTGTGTAAATAGATTTTGATGAAAGTGATTATTGTGATTATGTTTTGGATCCATGTCCTATACTTAGATTTTATAGAAGACAATAATTATGTCAGTCACATTCTCAAGACAGTGAATGTCAATATAAAAAAATCTAGCAGCATTTTGAGTTTATTCAACAAATTATCAGTGATATCATTTATGTAGAGCTGAAATAGACAGTGTCAGAGAAGTAAACCTTAGGACACATAGCTCTCTCCTTAGACTGCTAACGTGGTTCACTTTTCGGTCATTTGGTTTCAACACTGCTCTTCAAATATTTATATCTTATGTGAATTCCAATCATTCGGCCACGAGCATCACTAAAAGAGACATAAGCTGTCGAAATGCGCATCTGGTGCACCACATTGAAAGGTATATATGTTCTATATTTATTTACACTACCACATTGATACTAGCAAACCTTTGAGAAAAACGATCAAGTTCTCTCTATTGATGTCTTTTATTCAAGCGATCTTCAATCCAATTACACATATCAATATTGAAACCATAGTCTCTTAATTTTTTAACAGATCTTATCAAACGTCCTAGACATGAAATATAAATCTTACATCATTAACTTTATCTATGTTTCCAATGATAGTGTTATAATTCTCTATAAGATTAATAGCAATAGCGTCATTTTACAAAGGAAATTACAGTCTACAACAAAATTAAACAGATATTCAAAAAATTGTTTTCTCAGCGACTGCTTTACATACAGTATAGGAAAGTGAAATTCTTCTGTAGTCGGAACACTGATATTATCTTTATTATCATATACAGGAGTAACATTAGCGCTTTTCCATATGAAAGATTTTATTGCAATAGAAGACGGGACATTGTTAGAGCACAACCACTTATATCACCAAATACATTCTACTTATTCAGATCTAGAGTTTTAAAGCTGGTCTATAACATCATCAGTAACAATTTCAGACATAACAATTAGATTTTCTCGCATACTGAGGAGCATCATCGGTAATATCAACATTACAACCAAAGGCAAAGTGATGATGAAATTCATGAACTTGAAAAAAAAAAAAAAAACCAAACAAACAAAATGAGCTATTCATTTTGCGTGGGGGCTACGTGAACTGTTCTTATTCATTCTACAAACAGATCTGGCAATGCGTCACCATTGGCTTGGAGGAATAATATTATCAGTTATCTGACACTGGCGCACAAGATCGACTACCTCATTTCTGAATTCTGCGGACTTCGCCTAATGGCAATGACGTTGATAGTTTGTTGTTTTTGCCTCTACATATGCTCCATCACGTTTTCTCATTTTAATCCTAAAGAATTTTACAGGAAAGGGTTATCAGTTGACCATGTAATAGTGTATAATTACGGGATATTTCATCAACAGAGCTGTTGTTGAATATTGAAATCTACATCATGTAATTCACTACTCAAATCTCCGTCTGCCTGCTTATAGTTTCTTATGGTACTCTTAAAACGTATATCCTTAGCTCAAAAGTTTCCAAGCTAAACAGCCTCCACAGAAATTGGATAGTGTGAACTACACATCGATGTATGAATATATTTATTTCTAACAAAACATCTGTTGTGTGTGATATAGAACTCGATACAGGTACCAGGACTTAACATATTAGGTGAACAAAACTTAATCTCTCACGAAATAATTTTCATACCGTATCTTATCAAAAGTCTCTTAAATATAATTGATATAATTTATCGTTCAGTAGTATGTTGATATTAAGATCATCCGTGATTATAACTGGTAAGTTTATTTGTAAGTAATATTTGTACTGAGGAACGGGGTGATCTATACTACACAGACAAGAAAAAAAAAAAAAAAACCCCAATGAGTACAACACTGTTAAAATACTCAATAGAAATATGTAAACAACTATAAATGCTGATGAGTTGGTTCATAATTAGTACCTTCTTTGTAGAACTGATCATGTACATAAAATGTGTTCATCAGTACATCAATACATGGCATTTGCATAAATGGAAACAGAAATGTACAAAGAGAAACAAAATGTCAAGCCAATATCACAGAACCCTATTAGAACATGTATTATTCCCTATATGGTTTATCTGGTATTATTTCTAGAATGTATATTTCTAGCTAATTTGTATCTTATATACTTTAATTTTCTCGTAATCGCCGAAAACTGAATATTTGTTAGAACTCTTCTACTCAAGATTCATGAATTCATTGAAAGTGCATGCTTGTATGATTTTTCATAAGCTTTTGTTTGAATTTAATACCATTCACTAAACTGTATAATTTGAATAAATAACATAATTTCAATGATAATTCACTGAATAAAGAGGAATCATTGATCAGATCACTGGATAGATACTACGACATATACATTTGGCTTGTAATTCAAGTGGCGCTATTTAACACTGTTATATGGATTTCCGTAATGTGACAACTTAGAGCTCTCTCCATTCAGACAATATTCTAGCTAACGTTATATATGAATTCATAGAAACTTCTTATAATTATTCTGGTAGTCTACTGTAATATTTTGTATCAAACATATAGATTCTATATTAACTTAGTTTGTTGTTAGATTTTATTCCTTATAAAGAAACAGTTTGAAGCATGATAAACCTAAAAGGCGCAGATCATCGGACGGTAGCTGTGGTAAAGTATGTAAAAGAGAAAACAGAAGACATCTGACAAAGCTGTATAACACAAATCACCAAGGACACCCCCCCCCCCCCCCCCCCCCCACACACACACACACACACACACGGCTATAAGAAAAAATACACGGATCGACATTACAAAAATATTGCGGTTACGATACCGACTTAGGACGGTCAATTGAGGTATCAAACGTCATTCAAATTGGTGTGGTACACCGGTTTACGGGCGCCCACCTTCCCACTCACCGCAACACTCAAAGCAGCACGATCAAAGGATAACCATTTTAAAATTTATAAATAATCTTCTATATAGAGAACAAGGATTAACAGGTTTCTCGGTTGGAGAGGTCATAAGCCTTTATTAGTCAAGAAAAATATTATAGAATGATATGATGCCATCAAAATATATTAGGAGACACAGATAAACCGCTCGTCTGTAAGCCAGCTCAGATCGATGGGAGTCCCGACTAACAGTCAGAGGGGACGATGATCAGGACCTTCTCTCCTCTGACAAGGTTTTGACAAGACCCTTCATAGAGTCCCCACCACCTTGTTAGTCACGTGCAACGCTCAAGTAAAAGTCTGCATTGGGTTGTAGAGGGAACCAATACAATACCTATGGTCGTAACGATGATCTCGGGGTCATACCGTCGATGTCGAAGGCGTTTAAGAAATTTAGAACCAGCCGATATTAAATTATAGGAACCTTGGACCATCCTTAGATTGTGCAATAGATCACTGTAGAAATTGGAATGGGAAATTCCTCTGGATACATATTGTTGAAAAGCAACATTTCTGAATTTAGATGAAATCTCTGAATGAGATCTATAAAATTTACCAAAAACTTTTTGAAGTTTATGAAATCTACAACCCTGAAAATACTTTGAGAGTACTTTGAATGAAGAGATTCACAAACTTACTTGTTTCAGTAAAACGGAAGCATGCAAAAGGTTGGCCTACAACCTTAAGACTTGAGCATATCTGTTCCAAAATCCCTAATACTAACACGTTTGATGACAAATCAATTAGGAATATAAGCAGACACGATACAGGAGACAGCTACTGAACCTGTTCATACTTCTTCCAAGCAAAGTCAATCTTCTGATGTACATCATGTTTTGTTTCAACATACTTGCATTTTCGAAATTTTCTTTTATTTTTATGTGAAAGTGTAATATCATAAAGTGAAGTAATTGTGTCGTTCTGCGTCTGTGTATGACAGAATGTTGGTCAGTTTCAGATTTTATATAAAGCACATACAAAGCAATGGCACGCATGTAAGTATTTTGCCTTTCAATATTGAAGATGCCAATAGATTTATTTCATTATTTGTTCGGGATTTTTATCTTGTGCTTCTATTAGATATGAGATATCTTATTCCACACATTATTCATTGTACTCTTCATTGATGTTGGGTAAGATACACACCATTCATTCTACTGTTCACTAATGTTAGGTAAGATACCCACCATTCATTGTACTGTTCACAGATATTGGGTAAGATACACACCATTCATTCTACTGTTCACTGATGTTGGGTAAGATACACACCATTCATTCTACTGTTCACTAATGTTAGGTAAGATAACCACCATTCATTGTACTGTTCACTGATGTTGGGTAAGATACACATCATTCATTCTACTGTTCACTGATGTTGGGTAAGATACACACCATTCATTGTACTGTTTACTGATGTTGGGTACGATTCCCACCATCCATTCTACTGTTCACTAATGTTGAGTAAGACTATGATCTTTCATTATTCTGTTCACTGATGTTGGATAAGACTCACTCCGCCCATTGTACTGTTTACTTGATGTTGGGTAAGACTCACACCATCCATTGTACTGTTCACTTGATGTTGGGTAAGACTCACACCATCCATTGTACTGTTCACTTGATGTTGGGTAAGACTCACACCATCCATTGTACTGTTCACTTGATGTTGGGTAAGACTCACACCATCCATTGTACTGTTCACTTGATGTTGGGTAAGACTCACACCATCCATTCTACTGCTCACTTGATGTTGGGTAAGACTCACACCATCCATTGTACTGTTCACTGATGTTGGGTAAGACTCACTCCGTCCATTGTACTGTTCGCTTGATGTTGGGTAAGACTCAAACCAGCCATTGTACTGTTCACTGATGTTGGGTAAGACTCACACCATCCATTGTACTGTTCACTTGATGTTGGGTAAGACTCACACCATCCATTGTACTGTTCACTGATGTTGGGTAAGACTCACACCATTCATTAAACTACTCATTTGATGTTAGATTTGATGCGTAAGACTCAAAGAATCCATTGTACTGTTCACTTTGTTGGGTAAGATACATACCATCTTTTGTACAGTTCTCTGATGTTGGGTAAAACTCACGTCATTTATTGTACTGTTCACTGATGCTTGGTAAGACTTACACCATCCATTGTACTGCTTACTGATGTTGAGTAAGACTCTGACTATTCATTATTCTGTTCACTGATGTTGGGTAAGACTCATTTCATCCTTTGAACTGTTCACTTGATGTTGGGTAAGACTCACACCATCCATTGTACTGTTCACTGATGGTTGGTAAGAGTGGCACCATTCATTGTACTGGTTACTAATGTATATTAAACAGTTTTTGATGGGGTCCGTTGTCATGAAGAAGTCAGGGGTTATAAGCGGTATTGATTATGACGTCACAATGAGATTTTATTCTTCTTTACGTCATCCTTGCTAGAATGTATCAAATGTCTTATCACAAAGACAATACATGTGAAAACAGTCGAACACTATCGCCATTTTTTTACAAAGATAGAAATGGACGAGTTGTTACTATTGCCTGTAAAATATTGAAACTTTATGTTTAATTTGTTTTAAGATATGGTCTAGGTTACAGTTTTTGTCTACGCTACTAACTCTGAAACTAGGGCTACCAGCTTCTACATATCGCACTACCACACTACTTATTTTTCGGTTTATTGTATGTGCACATGTGTCATGCCGTTCGTCACATTGTCACAATCACATTTTATCGGTTGATTTGGAAGCCTGCGTGGCCTAGTGGTATAGCGCTGGACTCCTGATCGGGAGGCCGGGATTAGAGTCCCGCTCTGGTCATGCCGGTGTTCTGTCTTTCGGATGAGACAGAAAAAAAAAAAACCCCGAGGTCTTGTGTCGTGGTATGCATGGCAAGGTAAAGATCCCTCACTGCTTCGGGTGGGTCCGTTGTAAAGGTCAAAATTTGTATGCCCGGCATCAGACAGAAACCGTCACCATATAAGTGAAATAATCGTGGTGTGACGTTAAACAAAACTCAGTCAATCAATCAATCAACCGGTTGATCTGGAATAAAAACTACACAGATGAGTTCTTAATTTATTTTCCATTCATTCAATCTAACATTCTGTCTTGATGCATGCTATTGTAGGCGATTTGAAAACTTTCTCGGCTGCCATTTTCTATGCCGTTGTGGGAACTTTTCCAAATATGGGGAAGACCATGTGGTTTACTAGTATACACACCATCTTTATTTAAGATAGACTGGCGTTACCTGCTCCTGCTTGCTATCGCTGCGCAAAGAAACAAGTGACCAATGCCATTCTGTAGAACTAGCTTTATTTATAGCACAGGCGGTAAGGGCAGATAAGAAGCTGCACACACTGCATGTAGATATATATATATTTTTTTAAAATTTGTCTGCAGTAGCATACAGAGCATAGGTACACTGTGCCTGATGTAATTTACGAGAGGCTTGTGATGTTAAGTTAAATGATGTTAAATGACTGAAACAAAACGAAATCAAGTGACATAAAAATAAACGATAACGCGTCATTTGAACATATCTAGCTTAGATATTTTAAAATCTTTTTTGACATATTTTATTTCTTCTTTTTTGAACAGAAATCTATATCTAAATATATTATTATTATATTATTATTATATGTATTTCGAAGATTGCGCGACCGGTTTCCATATTGGCGATTATATGTCAAAGTAGGCTTTGCTCGCGTGTGTTACAAGGATTCTACTATGATTTCTCCAAATAAGGCAATATGTCACGAGGTATTCCCCTTATTTGGAAAAAATCACATGGATTGCGATTGTAATTCATAAACGGCTTGCGTCATTACGGCGAATGAATATTTTAATACACACAATAAGCGACAAAATAATAAGAAGTGTTTGGGGCAATATATTGATAATTCAAGTTAAGCAGACCAACGAAAAAACCTATTTCTGTGCATCGACATTTCGATAACAAGAATAACAAATCGGGTTTTGCAAAAAAAAAAAAAAAAAAAAAAAAATCACTTCTTCAAGTACTTAGAGACAGGTACTACTTTGTAACGTGATTTGAGATTGGCGGTGCAAAGGTAAATTTTTTAAGATCCCTGAAAGATTGTGGAGCAAATGCTCGACGCCTTAAAAACTAACAAAGTCTAAGTCAACTAACGTTATCCACGGTAACTTTGTGAATGTGATGGATTTACCCTTTTTAAGGCCTAACCCTAGCCCTTTTTAAGGAACAATGTGAGTGCGGATGTGTGTGTGTGTGTGTGTGTGTGTGTGTGTGTGTGTGTGTGTGTGTGTGTGTGTGTGTAATTGTGGGTGTATGTGTGTGGATTTCTTTCCTGTTTTCCGTTTTCTTCATTTTCTTCTCTTCTTGATTTTTTTCTTTTGTCTGCGAATAAATGAAAAATAAAGAAACAGAAGAAACACAGTTGGAGAACTAAAATATGTAAGAAAATAGAAACGCAATTATGTGACTGTTGTATACACTGAAACCTCGCCTGTAAGACAACAGGAAATGATAGCGAAAAATGTCCCCTGAAACATTAAGATATACATGTACTGAGTAACTTTATGAACAGTCAGAGCGGCTGAGGGATCCCCTGGAATATATATAAGACTCTGCACTTAGATGTGTAACCAGCAAACAGCAATTAAAACAGTCACCACTGAAGGCCCTCATACCTATGTAGACAATAGAATAATCATTGCTGTAAGATGCCGTGTGCGCAGGCGTAACACAGTCTGTGTTTGACTCGTAGCCAACGGGAAATAATGATATGAAAAACAAAACCGCAATAAAACACGACAAACCGTTGTCCTAGTTATCGTTCTCATTGTCTCAGTTATCGCTGTCGACATCAATGTCTAGTTATCATTGTCGGTCTTATAGGCTGACATACTGGTGCTATACTATAGCCCCACCAATCATATTCATTGACATCGTCGCAGTTATCGTTGTTGACGTCATCATTTCGGTAATCACTATCATGGATCAACTACTGACTATATCCTTATACACAAAGCACTGGATCAACTATTGACTGTATATCTGTATACAACAAGCCCTGGCTACTGGCTACTACAACTACTTGTTGTACATGTGTATTGCATATTAATGTAACATTCTTAGTACTAGAATGTCGAAGATGTAACCGCTACAGTGAGAGATTCATTCTATTTGTGTAGGCGCTGATCTTTGTATTTATATGTGTAGGTGCTAATCTTTGTATTTTAAAGGTCGAGAATTCAAATTTTTACCATTATAGAACAAAAAAAAAAAAAAAAAAAAAATTCTTATGTATTTTAGTTCGAGAATTCAAATTTTTACCATTATAGAACAAAAAAAAAATTCTTATGTATTTTAGTTGATATACCTTTTATTTCTGATATTTATAATAAAAATAAAGGTACTGTACACAAGGTATGATGTTTTTAATTCCACAGACTTGTTCTTTACCGGTTTAACATAATTTTTGAAAGAGATCAGCGACGTCGTTGTGCGATTGTACTTGTTAAAAAGGTTGGCAACCATTTGCTTACATGCGATAGAGCTAAAACTTATTTAAAGCAAAATAATTACCGAATCAGTGGAAGATCTAAATAAGTCTGTCAGAAATTTGAAAATGTAAAGCGTTCAGATAGTAAATGTTGTTCCTCTCATGAACGTATACTTGTCGCCACCACTTCACGACCAATTGACCACACCAACACAAGAATACATTTTACACCAGACTCACAAGACAAAAGCTTTTTACACCGCGATTTCCACCACCACTATATCGTTAATCACCATCGCCATCATACTATATTTAGAAGAGCAGCATGTCGCTCTACTTTCCTATGATCAAGCTTGACTCGCAACAAGTATTTCAAATTACTTATGTTAAATTAAAAGAACATTTGACCAAACCACAACCATAGAAAATTTGACAATACTTCAACCACAAAACAGCGTTTGATATAATACCACCTAGATATTTGACAATACCTCCGCACTGCCTTGGTATTTGAAACAACCACCATAAGAACACTATTGTAAACTTAGAACTACATTATCGTTTCATAGAAATATTCGTACAACACTCCTACCTTTTCATATTTCAATCCCAATCACCACTGCCAACATACATGCATTTGGCACCACAAGAGAATCTAACGTCACTAGAATACGAATAATTGACACTAACATCAATAACTGACGATGCTAGGATACGAATAATTGATACTAACATGAATATCTGACGACGCCAGGATACGAATAATTGACACTACTATGAATATCTGACGACACTAGGATACGAATAATTGACACTACCATGAATATCTGACGACGCTAGGATACGAATAATTGACACAAACATGAATATATGACGACACTAGGATACGAATAATTGACACTAACATGAATATCTGACGACACTAGGATACGAATAATTGACACTAACATGAATATCTGACGACACTAGAATACGAATAATTGACACTACCATGAATATCCAACGTCACTAGAATACGAATAATTGGCACTACTATGAATATCTGACGACGCTAGGATACGAATAATTGACACTAACATGAATATCTGACGACACTAGGATACGAATAATTGACACTAACATGAATATCTGACGACACTAGGATACGAATAATTGACACTACTATGAATATCTGACGACACTAGGATACGGATAATTGACACTACCATGAATATCTGACGACACTAGGATACGAATAATTGACACTAACATGAATATCTGACGACACTAGGATACGAATAATTGACAGTACCATGAATATCTGACGACACTAGGATACGAATAATTGACAGTACCATGAATATCTGACGACACTAGAATACGAATAATGACACTAACATGAATATCTGACGACACTAGGATACGAATAATTGACACTACCATGAATATCTGACGACACTAGGATACGAATAATTGACACTACTATGAATATCTAACGACACTAGGATACGAATAATTGACACTACCATGAATATCTAACGTCACTAGAATACGAATAATTGACACTACTATGAATATCTGACGACACTAGGATACGAATAATTGACACTACTATGAATATCTGACGACACTACAATACGAATAATTGACACTACTATGAATATCTGACGACACTAGGATACGAATAATTGACACTACCATGAATATCTGACGACACTAGGATAGGAATAATGACACTACTATAAATATTTGACGACACTAGGATACGAATAATTGACACTACTATGAATATCTGACGACACTAGGATACGAATAATGACACTACTATGAATATCTGACGACACTAGGTGACGAATAATTGACACTACTATGAATATCTGACAACACTAGGATACGAACAATTGACACTACTATGAATATCTGACGACACTAGAATACGAATAATGACACTAACATGAATATCTGACGACACTAGGATACGAATAATTGACACTACTATGAATATCTGACCACACTAGGATACGAATAATTGACACTACCATGAATATCTGACCACACTAGGATACGAATAATTGACACTACCATGAATATCTGACGACCCTAGGATACGAATAATGACACTACCATGAATATCTGACGACACTAGGATACGAATAATTAACGCTACCATGAATATCTGAGGGCACTAGGATACGAAAAATTAACACTACCATGAATATCTGACGACACTAGGATACGAATAATTGACACTACTATGAATATCTGACGACACTAGGATACGAATAATTGACACTACCATGAATATCTTACGACCCTAGGATACGAATAATGACACTACCATGAATATCTGACGACACTAGTATACGAATAATTAACACTACCATGAATATCTGAGGGCACTAGGATACGAATAATTAACACTACCATGAATATCTGACGACACTAGGATACGAATAATTGACACTACCATGAATATCTGACGACACTAGAATACGAATAATTGACACTACTATGAATATCTGACGACACTGGGATACGAAAAATTGACACTACCATGAATATCTGACGACACTAGGATACGAATAATTGACACTACCATGAATATCTGACGACACTGGGATACGAATAATTGACACTACCATGAATATCTGACGACACTAGGATACGAATAATTGACACTACCATGAATATCTGACGACACTAGGATACGAATAATTGACACTACCATGAATATCTGACGACACTAGGATACGAATAATTGAGACTACCATGAATATCTGACGACACTAGGATACGAATAATTGACACTACTATGAATATCTGACGACACTAGGATACGAATAATTGACACTACCATGAATATCTGACAACACTAGGATACGAATAATTGACACTACTATGAATATCTGACGACACTAGGATACGAATAATTGACACTACTATGAATATCATAGTAGTACCATTTGAAATCACCACGGTACTGATTGACCAATTGACGTAGTTGTACTTCCTGATAAAATATAGGTAGCGCAAAACATAATCAAGAATTGTAAGTAAAATCTTCTTTAAGCATCTTAATTTTGTTCTGTGTCAGGACGTTGATGTTGATTTTATATAGGAGAAATATAAAATTACGTATTTACAGAGAGGGAATGCATGTACTAAGTTCAGTTTTGGTTGTTGCTGTTGAATGAGGATGGCTGAATTATGCAATTAAATCTTACGTGGATTACACTATTAAGAGACGCATATCATAAAACTTCAATTGGTAAATAATAATTTTCTGTTCTATTGAAATTTCTAACTGAAAGCTTTTCATATAATAATTTAAGCTGATACCCCACCTTCCCGCGCCGTTTTTTTCAAAATACGCATTAGGTACTTGCATTTTATATAGATGTGTTGTGATATATTCCTCTTTCAATTACAGTGAGAAACGACAAAGGTGCCAATTCGAAGGACTGAACTATGGGCATGAAGAGGTACATGTACATATATATATAAAGTCCTTAAGCTTCCAATTATCACACTATGTTTGTAATGTAGTAATAAGGAGGGATAAGTATTACGGGCTCAGGAGTCAAGGAGTGGTCTTTACCATATGTATTACGTGCTCAGGAGTCAAGGAGTGGTCTTTACCATATGTATTACGTGCTCAGGAGTCAAGGAGTGGTCTTTACCTTATGTATTACGGGCTCAGGAGTCAAGGAGTGGTCTTTACCATATGTATTACGTGCTCAGGAGTCAAGGAGTGGTCTTTACCATATGTATTACGTGCTCAGGAGTCAAGGAGTGGTCTTTACCTTATGTATTACGGGCTCAGGAGTCAAGGAGTGGTCTTTACCATATGTATTACGGGCTTAAAAGTCAAGGAGTGGTCTTTACCATATGTATTACGTGCTCAGGAGTCAAGGAGTGGTCTTTACCTTATGTATTACGGGCTCAGGAGTCAAGGAGTGGTCTTTACCATATGTATTACGGGCTCAGGAGTCAAGGAGTGGTCTTTACCTTGTGCATTACGGGCTCAGGAGTCAAGGAGTGGTCTTTACCATATGTATTACGGGCTCAGGAGTCAAGGAGTGGTCTTTACCATATGTTTCAAGATTGTGCTCACACATTTACTTCCTTGAGGTCTAAAGTTATTAAATTCATTAAACAAAAAATAATAATAGTAGTGTTCCCCTTTTCGTCTGGCCTTTGTCAATTAACACCTGATTTGTAGTATTTTTATACCCAAAACATGTAATTATTTTATATATGATTTGTTCAGAAGAAAACAATTTCATATATTCATTTTATTCTTATGGATGTGGAAAAGGGGATTTGAAGACTAAACACACATAACAATTTCATCCGAAACATAGGACACATGTCTGTCCACGGCGGCAATCAAACGCGTGACCTTTCAGACATGTGCCGAGCACCTTATTCATAGAGGAGACCGTCTTGGTTTACCATTCATATTAGGTTAGCGAAAACAAGTAAGTCTACTTCAACATATTCTTGCTGATATTTTTCCTCTTTATCAAAGTTGATACAGTGTCACCGTGAAAAATAAGTTTCCACTACCAAGAAGTGTTTAACAGACCGTGAACAATGGCCTATTGTTTATACAAAAGACATTGAAATGAAATCTTTAAACAAGGTATGGCGTGTATCTGAAATGAAGTTTTCAACATCTTCTATTAGATTTATAGAGACATTCCTTAATGCTTGGACGATGTATCACCTGTATAGTGTTTCAAATCGCTCTGGAATGCATATGATTTGTGGGATTTATTCAAAATAAAATTTTCGTGAAAATCTACACACATGTACCTGTATGAAGCAAATTGACTGAAATTATATACAAACGTTTGAGTGTAGCATTAATAAAAGCAGCATTAATCTAGATAATGCTACTTTTTACATAATGACTGTCTAAGTATCTAGTATAGTATAGTCAACATTTATATTAAGGTTTAGTGCGGATTAATTAATTTAAAAGTAATTAATTAATTACACAATATGGTGACAGGATCTGCGTAATGCATATAACAGAAATTTGGGACGGAATACCCAAAGTAAATAGGTATGTTTGACTTATCACTTGCACTGTACCATGTGACATATGTTTTTATTGTCTCACTCAAACACCCGAATAGAGACATGCTAACCTCCGAAAAATCAAGCACCAAGGAATCTTAGTATCAAGGTTCTCTCTCTTGTATTAGGTTTTTGTACCTGCATACGGGGGGGGGGGGGGGGGGGGGGGGGGCTCTGTTTGGGGTTTCTTTTATATGTGTTGTTTGTGTATTTCTTTCTTTGCACTTTTTTTTTCCTTTTTTTTTTTTTTTGGCTTTTTATGTTAGGTCGACTGTCATCAATTGTTAATCTTAGTAAAATTGTATAAAAGGAAACGTTGACACAAAATTAGATGTTATCTTTTTTATTAGCAATCTACAAGTATAGTGCCGAGTAATCTTTCACTATGGGCAAGTGCATATTCTGTATATACGGTGGTGTCTCAATGTAGTGAGTTGGTACAGTGAGTAATTTTTTTATTATGATGAGAATTCTGCATCACAGTTTATGGTTTAGCTATGTGTTGATGATTCTGCAACATAGTATATGGTGTATCTATGTGTTGATGATACTGCATCTTAGTATATGGTTTAGCTATGTGTTGATGATTCTGTTGCCCAGTATATGGTTTATCTATGTGTTGATGATTCTGCAGCCCAGTACACGGTTTATCTATGTGTTGATGATTCTGCAGCCCAGTATATGGTTTATCTATGTGTTGATGCTTCTGTTGCCCAGTATATGGTTTATCTGTGTGTTGATGATTCTGTTGCCGAGGATATGGTTTATCTATGTGTTGATGATTCTGCTGCCCAGGATGTGGTTTATCTATGTGTTGAGGATTCTACTGCCCAGTATATGGTTTATCTATGTGTTGAGGATTCTACTGCCCAAGATGTGGTTTATCTATGTGTTGATGACTCTGCATCACAGTATATGGTGTATCTATGTGTTGATGATTCGGCATCATAGTATACATGTATGGTTTATCTATGTGTTGATGATTCGGCAGCCCAGTATATGGTTTTTCTATGTGTTGATGATTCTGCAGCCCAGTATATGGTTTATCTATGTGTTGATGATTCTGTTGCCCAGTATATGGTTTATCTATGTGTTGTTGATTCTGTTGCCGAGGATATGGTTTAACTATGTGTTGATGATTCTGCTGCCCATTATTTGGTTTATCTATGTGTTGAGGACTCTACTGCCCAGTATATGGTTTATCTATGTGTTGAGGATTCTACTGGCCATTATATGGTTTATCTATGTGTTGAGGATTCTGCTGCCCAGGATGTGGTTTCTCTATGTGTTGAGGATTCTGCTGCCCAGTATATGGTTTATCTATGTGTTGAGGATTCTACTGCCCAGTATATGGTTTATCTACAGTGAGGTGCAGTCCTAACATAACATTATGTTAACGTCCCGTTAACGTGAAGTTTGCTTTCCTCGTGCGCTCAGGACCGCTGAGCACACGCGTTTGCGTTAACGCAGATTTTAACGTGAACTTAATTTCGACACTGCGTGAACGCGCTTAACTGCCGCGTTAACGCCCTTGACTGCCGCCTGAACGTGCTTAACAACCACGTTCGGTTGCTTACAACTTAAAACTTGTATTAAGATTTTCATATAGAAGGATTTCAAAAGAATCGATATATACATGGTATATTTAAATATCAAAACACATTAATGTGTAAGTAAAATACCTAGAATTTAATATAACCCTTCGGAGTTAAGAGATGAATTTTAAAAAAATACTGAATGCAATTTCCGAACATTTACTTTAATGTAGTTAAATAAATACATAAATAAACTAATTAAAGATAAATAAATAAATGAAATTAGAAAGTAATCATGCTAGTATAAACTGACGAATTATTTTTATAAATACCTTATTGCATGTCTCCGCGATAAATTCCTTTGTTATATTACATATAAGATCCTTAACGCAGGGTGTCATTTTAACATAACATTTTAAACGTCTTTATGGCGACATTCGCGCTAATTTAATTAGATCCATTTTATTTTCTCTATCCGTACTTCATACATAATAACAAAATAAAGACATGTGAACGTGTGACTAGACCTAGTGCACGCGGGAATAAATTGCGTTAACACAAATTCACTCCCGCGTTAACACGAGGAGCGCCCGCGCGGTCGGTCGAGCAGTCCTAGTACGTGTGCTAAAACAGTCCTTGTGACCGCTTTTCGCGTTAACGTGTATGCTATGTTAGGACTGCACCCATCTGTATGTTTTGGGGATTCTACTGCCCACGATGTGGTTTATCTATGTGTTGAGGATTCTGCTGCCCAGTATATGGTTTATCTATGTGTTCAGGATTCTGTTGCCCAGTATATGGTTTATCTATGTGTTGAGGATTCTGCTGCCCAGTATATGGTTTATCTATGTGTTGAGGTTTCTGCTGCCCAGTATATGGTTTTATCTATGTGTTGACGATTCTACTGCCCAGTATATAGTAACTATGTGTTGATGATTCTGTTGCCCAGTATATGGTTTATCTAGGTGTTGATGATACTGCTGCCCAGTATATGGTTTATCTATGTGTTGACGATTCTACTGCCCAGTATATGGTTTATCTACGTGTTGATGATTCTGTTGCCCAGTATATGGTTTATCTATGTGTTGAGGATTCTGCCGCCCAGTATATGGTCTATCTATGTGTTGACGATTCTACTGCCTAGTATATGGTTTAGCTATGTGTTGAGGATTCTACTGCCCAGTATATAGTTTACCTATGTGTTGATGATTCTGTTGCTCGGTATATGGTTTATCTATGTGTTGAGGATACTGCTGCCCAGTATATGGTTTATCTATGTGTTGATGATTCTGTTGCCGAGGACATGGTTTATCTATATCTTGATGATTCTGCTGCCCAGTATATGGTTTATGTATATGTTGATGATTCTGTTGCCGAGGATATGGTTTATCTATATCTTGATGATTCTGCTGCCCAGTATATGGTTTATCTATCTGTTGAAGATTCTACTGCCCAGTATATGGTTTATCTATGTGTTGAGGATTCTGCTGCCCAGTATATGGTTTACCGTTGTGTTGAGGATTCTGCTGCCCAGTATATGGTTTATCTATGTGTTGAGGATTCTGCTGCCCAGTATGTGGTTTACCGTTGTGTTGATGATCCTGCTGTCCAGTATATGGTTTATCTATGTGTTGAGGATTCTGCTGCCCAGTATGTGGTTTACCGTTGTGTTGATGATCCTGCTGCCCAGTATATGGTTTATCTATGTGCTGAGGATTCTGCTGCCCCCCTTCCCCCCCGTGGGGTCCCCGGGGTGATAAGAATATGACCTCCGTATCCTCTTGCGTGTCGTATGAGGCGACTAAATGAGGAACCCGGGGTATTCTCGTATGAGATTCCCAAGCACCCTCTTGCTGGTCGCGGGTTAAGGCCGAATGAGGCGTCTTCGTTGCCGTAAGATGCGACCCGTGTCGTGGGAGGACGGAATCCTGGTAGCTGAGGGGGTTGGCATGTTGCGATATGCTAATTCTCAACACTCTACTTTGGCCCTTACTTCTGCTAGACGGGAGGTCGGATGGGCCCGATCTCGATCAATCGGCTTTGTCATGCCGAGCCCTCGTAATTCATGTAGAAGTATTCATTCACTAGAGATTTCTATCTCTCTATATATTTGTAATACGTTACCTTGTTTACATTACTTAGTTATAGATATGTACATATTGAATGCGAGAAGGCGGTGGCTTATGGGTCAATCGGGTATGAATTTAGAGTATTCGCATGATAAGGACTGTATTGTTGTTTTGTCGTTTGGTACACGAGAATACATTATATTCAGCCTAATGTGTTTCTTTGCTTTATATTCCGAGTATCCTCTCGCAGTCATTCCAGTGCATTGCTGTCGGAGATCCACAGTGTATTGCCAGGTCCTTGTTGACACTCCTTGGAGGGTGGGTGGCTGCGAGAATGAATCACAACTTTTCTCATGGATTCTACACAAACACCACACCAAACAATTACCAAACGTAAGCGTTTAGCTGACACAATAGAGAACGCTCAACAACAAGATGACGACTGGTCAAGGTATTTAGTTATATCTGCTGAGGACTACGCTTTATCGAAAGCTTCTCCATTCTTAGTGGATAAGACTATACAGTCTATTGCTGGAACTGTTAAAAACGTCACTAAACAACGTAACGGCAATCTCGTAGTCGAATGTGCATCAAAACAACAATCCTTGAACTTACAAACGTGTGATCATATCGGTGAAATACCCGTTAAAGTATTACTGCATTCCATTCTCAATACTAGTAGAGGTATACTCAGGGACAAGGACCGAAATTTACATTTGTTGGCTGATGATGTTATTCTTGATGGCCTCAAGAATCAAAAGGTTATAGCTGTAAAACGCTTTATCATTAAGCGTGATGGTAAGGAGATTAAATCTCATACTTTTCTTCTGACGTTTAGTACGCCTACTGTACCTACAAAAATTAGACTAGGTTACGTTTTGGCCAACGTAGAACAGTATTATCCTTCTCCTCTGCGTTGTTTTTGTTGTCTTAAGTTTGGACACACAAGAGGACACTGTAAAAACCATCAGACATGCGACCGATGTGGTCACACTGGACCTTCTTACGAAGATGATCACTTTGATGAACCATGTGATTCTTCTATTGTGCAGTGTATTAACTGCAAAGGTAATCATAAATCTACCTCAAAAGATTGTCCAGCATACAAGAAAGAAGTTGAAATCATTAAAATAAAAGTAGACAAACGTATTCCCTATCCTGAGGCCAGAAATATTTATAATAGCCAACAACTGCGTTCTTGCGCATCCCAGAGTTACGCTAATGTTCGTAGTTCCAAGAAAACTGTATCTGTAGCTTGTCAAACCGAAATTACAGGATTGCAAAAAGATCTTGATAATGCATCAGGTTTCTCTAAGACGTCACGATCATCTTCTAAGCCGTCATCGTTGTCAAAGTCATCATCTTCATCACAGACAACACCAGTTGTAAATACAAAATTATCTCCAGTTAAACAAAATAACAAACAGAATAAACCACAGAGTAAAACGAAGTCTATCAAACGTATTCCCAGCACAAGTTCTGCAGTAGTTGTCAGCAACAAATTTGATGCACTTGAGGTAGAAATGGAGGATTCAAATACACCTCCGATAGATACAGATACTTCATATAATTCAGATACCCTTGTTAAAAACTCTTTATCTCGTTCTAGGGATCGCAGTGTATCCCCAGGCAAAAGGAGACACATCTAAAAGATACCGATACCCTCAAATTAAAGAATTTTGCAAAATATGATATTTATAGTTCAGATGACAGAGCCAAAGGTGGTTCATCTATTCTAGTTCGAAATTCCATTTTACACAGTTCTTTGCGACTAAATACTAATTTTCAAGCTGTTGCTGTCCGTATCACGTTACAGAAAACTATCACGTTGTGTTCTATATACATTCCTCCAAGTGTTAACTTCAATTCTGCAGAGCTAGATAATCTTATTGATCAGTTACCAAAACCTTTCATTTTATTAGGAGACTTTAATGCTCACAATCAAATTTGGGGTAGTGACCATACAGATACTAAAGGTAAAACAATTGAAGACCTTATATCAAAACACAATTTATGTATCTTTAATGATGGGTCTAATACATACTTACATCCAGGACATGGAACGTATTCTTCAATAGATCTTACAATAAGTGATCCTTCCCTTTTAACAGATTTTGTTTGGTCGGTACACGATGATCTATGTGGAAGTGACCACTTTCCACTTAAATTAAAGAGTATTATATCTTCTAATAATAATTATATTCCACAATGGAAGCTTAACAAAGCAGACTGGAACCAATTCCAATCGGACTGTCTTACAAATCTAAATTCAGTGAACTTTTCAGAAGAAGCTGATCCTATACTTACTTTTACACATATTCTGGTTGAAATTTGTGAACAGAATATTCCAAAAACCTCTGCAGTTCCAAAACACAAACATAACCCATGGTTTGATGATGATTGTAAAAATGTCATCAAAGAACGTAAAAGGGCTGAAAAACTATATAAAAGACATCCCTTGAATACAAATCTAAATAATGTACGCAAAACTAGAGCTATTGCAAAGCGTACTATTAACCATTGTAAACGATTGTCATGGAGAAAATATGTCTCTAAAATAAACACACGAACTCCTACTAATAAAGTATGGAAAATGATAAAGAAGATAAAAGGAAAAGATACTTCCAATAATGTTAAACATCTGCAATATAATTCTCATGTTTTAACATCTAAAAATGATATAGCAAACTGTTTAGGTCGCACTTTTTCTAAGAACTCCTCATCAGATAACTGCCTTCCAAAATTTAAACCTATAAAACAGAAAAGCGAAAAAATTCAACCTAATTTTAAATCTTCTAACAATGAAGATTATAACCAGAAATTTTCCATTGATGAATTGATTACATCCTTGGAAAAATCAAATGACACTGCTGTAGGTCCAGACGATATTCACGATCAGATTATAAAGCATCTTCCCATTCAATCTTTAAACATTTTGCTCGATATTTTTAATCGTATTTGGAGTTCTGGAGATTTTCCAGATTCCTGGAAAGATTCTATAATAATTCCTATTCCAAAACCTGGAAAAGATAACACTGATCCAATTAATTATCGGCCTATATCACTTACTAGCTGTGTTTGTAAAACATTAGAAAGAATGATAAATGAGAGACTTATTTGGTTCCTAGAGCATAATAATCTTATCACTTCTATTCAGTGCGGTTTTAGGAAGCAAAGGAGTACAGCTGATCATCTTGTTCGTTTAGAAACATATATTCGGGATGCATTTATTACTAAAGAACATGTTGTTTCTATATTCTTTGATCTGGAAAAGGCATACGATACCACTTGGAAGTATGGCATATTAAAAGACTTAAAGACCATGGGTTTACGTGGCAATTTGCCAATTTTTATTTCGAATTTTCTTAAAAATAGACATTTTAATGTTCGTCTAGGAGCACATACTTCCGATACATTCGAGCAGGAAATGGGTATTCCCCAAGGAAGTATTCTCTCTGTTACCCTTTTCAATATTAAAATTAATAGCTTTGCAGAAGTTTTGAAAAATGACATTGACGGATCATTATATGTTGATGACTTTCTTATTTGTTGTCGTGGAAAAAATATGAATCTGATAGAGCGAAAATTGCAGCTTTGCTTAAATAATATATATAAATGGTCTGTGGAGAAAAATAAAACCTCATGTGTACATTTTTGTCAGATGAAACGTATACATAATGATCCTGAGTTTTTCTTAGATGGAGACCAAATAAAAGTAGTTAAAGAAGTGAAGTTCCTTGGAATTATATTTGATAATCGTTTATCTTTTTTACCACATATTAAATATTTGAAACTTAGGTGTATTAAAACCTTGGATATTTTAAAAGTTTTATCTAGTACGGAATGGGGTGCTGAAAGTACAACCTTGCTTCAGCTTTATAGATCGCTGGTCCGATCAAAGCGGACTATGGTTGTATTGTTTATGGTTCGGCCAGAAAGTCTTATTTACAGCTTCTGGACACCATACATCACCAAGGCTTACGATTAAGTCTTGGTGTTTTCAGGACCTCACCTGTGCAGAGTTTATATGCTGAGGCAAGCGAACCATCTTTAAAAGAGAGAAGACTTAAACTTACCTTGCAATACATAACGAAACTATATTCAAATCCATTAAATCCTGCTTTTGACTGTGTATTTCAACCTAAACATGAAGTTTTATACAATAATAAACAAAATTGTATTAAAAATATAGGTTTACGTATTAGACCCCATATTGTACAGGCTGGCATAACATTATCTGATATAACAAATTATGAAATACCTTCTTCACCGCCTTGGCTGATGAGAAAACCTACAGTTATACTCACATTATCAGATCACAAGAAAATAAATACTAATTCCATTAAATATCAACAACTCCTTTCAGAAATCAAGTCTTCATATTCAAATCATAAATTATATTTTACGGATGGTTCTAAGGTTGATGATAGAGTCGCCGCTGCTGCAGTAACTGATAAAGATATATCTTTATTAATTCGCTTACCAAATAATGCTTCTATATTTACAGCAGAATCAAAAGCTATACTTCTATCACTTGTTCATGTTGAACAGAATAAAATTTCTAAAAGCATAATATTCTCAGATTCTTTGTCGTGTCTCCAAGCTATAAAACATCGTAATGTTAACAATCCGTATATATTGAGGATACTGGAGAAGATAGATTTTCTTCTCTCTAAGAAATTTGACATTGTATTTTGTTGGGTGCCTGGCCATACGGGCCTTGTAGGTAATGATAAAGCTGACAAAGCAGCGAAGGATGGTTTAAATAATTCAAATGTTGTAGGAAAAATACCTTATACTGATTTTAAGATTTCAATATCAAATTATATCGATACTTTATCTCAGGAAGCCTGGGATCTTGAAAATAATAATAAGCTTCACGAGGTCAAACCAATATTTAAAAATAAAATACATTATTTTCATGACTGTCGAAAAGATGAAGTTGTTATTAGTAGACTCAGCATTGGACACTCTTGGATCACGCACTCTTACCTGTTAAAGGAAGAACCCCCTCCAGAGTGTATCCCTTGCGGATGTCTACTTAGTGTAAAACACATTTTACTTGATTGTGCAGATACTGCACATATTAGAATTAATTATTTTTCTGCAGATAATATGAAAGAGCTATTTGAGAGGGTTAATATAACGAACATAATAGAATTTTTAAAAGAAGTAAATTTGTATAATAAAATATAGTATATTGAATGGTTATATATATATATATGTATTTCTTATCATGGTATCGATGTGTAATATGAATTTGTAAAATGATTTTAGTATCCTTTTTATTTGTATATATTATATACATTTAAAGCTGGTCTTTTTTCAAACATTTTAAGTTATTTGTATTTATATAATGTTAATATGAAAATTGTAATCGTCGCCATATGGGTGCAATATTCCCGGTGTGACGTTAAACAACATATAATAATAATAATAATAATTCTGCTGCCCAGTATATTGTTTATTTATATGTTGAGGTTCTGCTGCCCAGCATCTCGTTTATCTATATGTTGAGGATTCTGCTGCCCATTATATGGTTTATCTATGTGTTGAGGATTTTGCTGCCTACTATATGGTTTGCCGTTGTGTTGAGGATTCTGCTGCCCAGTATATGGTTTTCCGTTGTGTTGAGGATTCTGCTGCCCAGTATACGGTTTACCGTTGTGTTGAGGACTCTGCTGCCCAGTAGATGCTTTTCCGTTGTGTTGAGGAATCTGCTGCCCAGCATCTGGTTTATCTATATGTTGAGGATTCTGCTGCCCATTATATGGTTTATCTATATTTTGAGGATTATGTTGCCCAGTATATGATTATTCTATATCTTGATGATTCTGTTGCCCAGAATATGCTTCATTTTTGTCAAATATTCTCCGAGGTTCCTCATACACTTCCGAAAGAAGTGATGCTGCCTTGGTATACAATCAATCGCCCGAGCACAAAATATTTGTGTAACAGCCTATATCACAAAGAATAACATGATATGCTATTTTTTCTCACGAAAGAAAATATCATATCAACAATATAGTTGTAAGTTTTCATTTCAAACTTTTAATATTTTTTGAAGTTTGAAGTAAATTCATGGTTTTCACTACTTTTTTGGATACTTGTTGCGGTCCGGGTGTAAACAGTTTTTTTCCGGGAATTTAAGTCAAAGGGTGTTAGAATAATTAGGACAGAAAATGCTCACATTCCTTCTGAGTTTAGTCACATTTTGTTTGAAATACTCTACTGAGAAGGAGAACGGAAATACGCACATTTCCATTTGTCAAAATCTATCAGCTTGTATGTTATAGTGATATAAATAACAAGTGTGCAATTATGACACATGATTATGACATTAATAAAATGCACTACTATGGAAATTCACGGACCCCTGAAATTCAGAAATGAAATCAGATGCCCGTTGATGTTAGGTTAGCGATATCAAGTAACTCTACTTTAGCGCTCTCTTTGAGAATAATTTACCTCATTTTAAAAGTTGAAACAGAGTCGCTATGAAAGATATGTATCAGTTTCTTATAACTATGAATGTTCAACAGACCGTGGGCATTGGCTTCTTTTTTTCACAACATACTGAAATGAAATCGTTGCACAGGGTATTCAAGTGGCGTGTTTCTGAAGTGATATTTTTATCTTTTTTCTTTATATGTAGAGGTTAAAGCATTTCTTAATGCATTGTCCCAGTATTTACAATTGTACATTGTTTAAATTCACTCTGGATTCATTTGTTGGGTTTATTCAAAATAAATTCCCAGTGAAAATCTACACAGATATACTTGTATAAAGCAATAAAAACTTACATACAGATGGTTAATTGAATGTCTTTTAAACACTAAATTCTCATGTACTAGTGTACAAAGATGAAACTTATACTAGGCAGTAGAATCATCAACACATAATAATAAAAACACTCACTCAACTCATTCACTATATCGATTCGTTATATTATGTAAAAAAGTACACTTCTGCATAGTTAGAATGATTAAAAATATGCTTGTAGATTGCCAGTATAAAATATATCATCTTAGAATTATTTTGTGTCAACTTTTGCTCTAACAGTGGGTCATAGTCGCTGCATTTATTGTTGCTTTCCCTTTTGTCTTCTTGCTTTAAAAATTGCTTCTGGTGGAGATCAATGCACTTTACTAGACTTTAGCGTAATACAAAATACTATATGCTCTGAAACATGTCGTCACAAATTCATACACAGACGCACACACACACACACACACACACACACACACACACACACACACACACACACACATATATATATATACACTATCCTTTCCCCTTTGTATTCAATATCAAACACACTTAATTTCACCCTCTACTGCAAGTTCCACCTTCCTCACTGGACATTACCTTACTTTCGGTACACTTCCTTCAACCTGAGAACCCCCTCCCCCTTTTTCCCCTTTCCGTTTTTAGTTTTACATATCAAACCGCGTTTCGTGTTCCACATATCTACTTTGAATACTACCATTACGTCAGTTTCAATGCCTTTCATAGTAGAGATCATCTCCTATCCAAAGTTTAATCTTTTGTTTGATATCAACTTTCCGATTCAACTCTAGATTTAGGCTATTGTAATACAACTTCTGTTAACCTTTTCTCAACCTAGATATTGGTGAGTAGCAAATCTGTTCAACGTCCATTCGTAATATTATATTGCTCTCTTTCTTAGTGGATAAGACCCCTCCCTCTTTGGTTCTAATTTGCTTCATCATTACTGTCCATTATTAGAATACATACATCTCAGGGGTTAGTTGCCTGAAACTTTAACCACTGGATAAGCTTACCGTTGGATAAATTTCGTCTGACTATATCTTTGAAAGGGGAGGACTTGAGGACATAATCTGTGTACTGATTTATAGAAAAATGAAAGCTCTGCAGTGTTATTTAGATTTTTATACAAAAATAATAAATTAAACTAATTGTCTCCTAAACTTTAGCCATTGCATGATTCACAGGAATCTTGGATTATTCAACAGCGAGTTACAAAAAATATATAATGACATAAGTGGGAATTTGCTCCTAAATATAGAACATACTGTCAGCTATATAATCACGTGACCAGTGGACAAGAACGGAACGAGGAAGTGGAAATGCGGAACTTAAACACAATGCCTGAATGTCCCTGCTGGTAAGATACCGCTTTCCTTACATTAATATTACCTATATGGTAGCTGTAAATATCCTCAATCTGAATATTTATTATCGTATTATATCATACTGATAAATAATACTTAACCTTACATTAATATTACCTACGTGGTAGCTGTAAATATCCTCAATCTGAATATTTATTATCGTATTATATCATTCTGATAAATAACACTTAACCTTACATTAATATTACCTACGTGGTAGCTGTAAATATCCTCAATCTGAATATTTATTATCGTATTATATCATTCTGATAAATAACACTTAACCTTACATTAATATTACCTACGTGGTAGCTGTAAATATCCTAAATCTGAATATTTATCATCGTATTATATCATTCTGATAAATAACACTTAACCTTACATTAATGTTATCTACGTGGTAGCTGTAAATATTCTCAATCTGAATATTTCTTATTGTATTATATCATTCTGATAAATAATACTAAGAAAGCACCAGAGGCTTTCACTAATCCGATTCGTGAAATTAGAGATGATAAAAAGGATAAACTCATTTGTAACATCAACTTATCCCCCAATTACCCGTAAAATTCATGACCAAAAATGATTCTAGACATATTTTATTAGTTAACTAGAAATACTAAGCAAAATTGAATGTTAATGAGATTTCGCCTATTTTCCTTTGAAAATTACATAAGTGTATCTCGCAAAGAAACCGATACAACATACCGAGACAACAGCTGAAACTGATGACTGGATATCAACGTGATAACCTCGGAGCCAATGAATCTAGAACGTATCGATAATCTCTATTTTGTATTAGCTTTTTGTACTCAAGGGGGGGGGGGGGGTTGGAGTGGGGTTGGGCTTTGTTTTATATGTGCTCTTTGTGTATTTGCTTGGCGTTTTTGCTTTTTAATTTTTATTTCTTTCTTTATTTGGCTTTTAACGATACGTCGAATGTTGTCAATCGAATACTTGCTGTCAATTACAAAATTATTATTACATATTTGTAATGATGTAAATTCACATTAAGTAAAGTTATTTCAAAACACAAAAAAAAAAAAAAAAAAAAAACTCGAAAAATTAAGGAATCTAGAAAGTATCGACGTTCTCTATGTTGTCGTAGGTTTTTGTACTTGAATTTGGGGGAATTGCTTTGGGGTTTCTTTTATATGTTATTTGCGTAGCCGCTTGGGGGTTTTTGCTTTTTTTTTTTTATTTTTATTTTTTTTATTTGTTTGTTTGGTTGTTTACAATACGTCGCTCGTTGTCAATCGAATGACTGCTTTCAACAAAAAAATATTTTATTATTACATATCTGTAATGATGTAAATTCACGTTTAGTTAGGTTACTTCAAACCACAAAAGTCACAGCTGAATTCACTAGTGTGTGTACATGTCGTCTGCTAAATCAACTAATTGTAAATTGTGAATCTTAGTAACATTGTAACATAGGATGAAGTAAAATAACATGTTCTATAATATGTTACCAATCTACTTGTGTAATGTGGAGTACTCTATCACCAAGGACATATTCTGTATATAATATGACGTGTCAATGTAGTGAGTTGATGTGAGTGAGTGATTGTCTATTATTTATTGAGGATTTTGTCGCCCAGTATTTGGTTTCTTTACGTGTTGAGTATTCTTCTGCCCAGGATATAGTTTATCTATGTATTAAGGATTTATGCTGCCCAGTATATGGTTTATCTTTGTGTTGAATATTCTGCTGACCAGTATATGGTTTACCTTTTTGTTAAGGATTCTGCTGCCCTGTATTAAGGTTTATCCAGGTATCGAAGCTTTTGCTGCCCAGTATATGGTTTATGTATGTGTTGAGGATTCTGCTGCCGAGTATACGGTTTATTTCTGTGTTGAGGATTCTGCTGCCAAGTATATAGTTTATATATGTGTTGAGGATTCTGCTGCCCAGTATATGGTTTATCTATGTGTTGAGTATTCTAATGCCCAGTATATGGTTTTTTTATGTGTTGAGGATTCTTCTGCCCAGCATATGGTTTATCTTTGTGTTGAAGATTCTGCTGTCCAGAATATGGTTTATCTATGTAAAAATGATGAATAAATCCAAACCACAAGTCCGAAAATCATGAAACCAGAGGACATAAAAAACCAGCAAAAATGAAAACCAAGTGAAAAATAAAACATGGGTAATTGAAGAACATATGTGAACCCCTATGATGGAGTGAAACCAGGTGTCCGGGGAGAGTGAGCATCTCCTGCTTGCTAGTAACACCCGTCACACATACCATGTAGTACGAGTAAATTCCATATATATTTATATATGGAGAACTCTAAGTAAGTAGTATAGGAGTATGATTTGAGGATTCTGCTTCCCAGTAGACGGTTTATCTATGTGTTGAGGATTCTGCTGCCCAGTATATAGTTTATATATGTGTTGAGGATTCTACTGTCCAGTATATGAGTTATCTATGTGTCGAGGATTCTGTTGCCCTGTATATGATTATTCTCTATTGTGCTGATATGAGTCATGATATGAGTATTCTATATGTTAAGTACTCAGTTGTCCAGTGTATGGTTTATCTTTGTATTGAGTATTCTGCTGCCCAGTATATGGTTTCTCTTTGTGTTGAGGATACTACTGCCCAGTATATAGTTTCTCTTTGTGTTAAGGATTCTACTGCCGAATATATGGTTTCTCTATGTGTTGAGGATTCTACTGTCCAGTATATGAGTTATCTATGTGTCGAGGATTCTGTTGCCCTGTATATGATTATTCTCTATTGTGCTGATATGAGTCATGATATGAGTATTCTATATGTTAAGGTTTCAGTTGTCCAGTTTCTCTTTGTGTTAAGGATTCTACTATATGGTTTATCTATGTGTTGAGTTTTCGGTTGCCCAGTTTATGGTTTATCTATGTGTTGAGTATGATATCGTGTAGTATATCCTTTATCTTTGTGTGAAGGATTCTACTGCCCAGTATATGGTTTATCTATGTGTTGAGGACTCTGCTGCCCAATATCTGGTTATCTATGTGTTGACGATTCTGCTGTTCAGTATATGATTTTTCTATGTGTTGAGGATTCTTCTGCCCAATATATGGTTTACCTCTGTGTTGAGGATTCTTCTGCCCAGTATATGGTTATGCATGTGTTGACGATTCTGCTGCCCAGTATATGGTTTATCTATATGTTGAGGATTCTGCTGCTTTGTATATGGTTTTTCTGTGTGTTGAGGTTTCTGCTGCCCAGTATATGGTTTATCTATGTGTTGAGGATTCTGCTGCCCAGTACATGGTTTATCTATGGGGTGAGGATTCTTCTGCCCAGTATATGGTTTACCTATGTGTTGAGGATTCAGCTGCCCAGTATATGGTTTACCTTGGTGTTGAGGGTTATGCTGCCCAGTATATGGTTTGTCTATGTGTTGAGGATTCTGCTGCCCAGTATATGGTTTACCTGTGTGTTGAGGATTCTGCTGCCCAGTATATGGTTTACCTTTGTGTTGAGGGTTCTGCTGCGCAGCATATGGTTTACCGTGGTGTTGAGGGTTATGCTGCCCAGTATATGGTTCACCTATGCGTTGAGGTTTCTGCTGCCCAGTATATGGTTTATCTGTTTTGAGGTTTCTGCTGCCCAATATATGGTTTATCTATGTGTTGAGGACTCTGTGGCCCAGTATATGGTTTATCTATGTGTTGAAGATTCTGCTGTCTAGTATATGGTTTATCTATGTATTGAGGATTTTGTTGCCCAGTATATGGTTTATCTCTGTGTTGAGGACTCTGCTGTCCAGTATATGGTTTGTCTATGTGTTGAGGATTCTGCTTCCCCTTTATATGGTTTACCGTTGTGTTGAGGAGTCTGCTGCCCTGTGTATGGTTTACCGTTGTGTTGAGGATTCTGCTGCCCAGTATATGGTTTATTTATATGTTGAGGATTCTGCTGCTCAGTATATGGTTTATCTATGTGTTGAGGTTTCTGCTGCCCAGTATATGGTTTGTCTATGTGTTGAGGATTCTGCTGCCCAGTATATGGTTTACCTGTGTGTTGAGGATTCTGCTGCCCAGTGTATGGTTTACATTTGTGTTGAGGGTTCTGCTGCGCAGTATATGGTTTACCGTTGTGATGAGGTTTCCACTGCCCAGTATTTGGTTTACTGTTGTGTTGAGGTTTCTACTGCCCAGTATGTGGTTTACCGTTGTGTTGAGGTTTCTGCTGCCCAGTATATGGTTTATCTATGAGTTGAGGATTCTGCTGCCCAATATATGCTTTACCGTTGTGTTGAGGATTTTGCTGCCCAGTATATGTTTTATTTATGTGTTGAGGATTCTGCTGCCCAGTATATGGTTTACCGTTGTGTTGAGCATTCTGCTGCCCAGTCTATGATTTATCTATGTGTTGAGGATTCTGCTGTCTAGTACATGGTTTACCGTTGTGTTGAGGATTTTGCTGCCCAGTATATGGTTTATCTATGTGTTGATATTTCTGCATCCCAGGATATGGTTTATCTATGTGTTGAGGAATCTGCTGCCCAGTATATGGTTCACCTATGAGTTGAGGATTCTGCTGCCCAGTATATGGTTTACCTTTGTGTTGAGGGTTCTGCTGCGCAGCATATGGTTTACCTTGGTGTTGAGGGTTATGCTGCCCAGTATATGGTTTGTCTATGTGTTGAGGATTCTGCTGCCCAGTATATGGTTTACCTGTGTGTTGAGGATTCTGCTGCCCAGTATATGGTTTACCTTTGTGTTGAGGGTTCTGCTGCGCAGCATATGGTTTACCGTGGTGTTGAGGGTTATGCTGCCCAGTATATGGTTCACCTATGCGTTGAGGTTTCTGCTGCCCAGTATATGGTTTATCTGTTTTGAGGTTTCTGCTGCCCAATATATGGTTTATCTATGTGTTGAGGACTATGTGGCCCAGTATATGGTTTATCTATGTGTTGAAGATTCTGCTGTCTAGTATATGGTTTATCTATGTATTGAGGATTTTGTTGCCCAGTATATGGTTTATCTCTGTGTTGAGGACTCTGCTGTCCAGTATATGGTTTGTCTATGTGTTGAGGATTCTGCTTCCCCTTTATATGGTTTACCGTTGTGTTGAGGAGTCTGCTGCCCTGTGTATGGTTTACCGTTGTGTTGAGGATTCTGCTGCCCAGTATATGGTTTATTTATATGTTGAGGATTCTGCTGCTCAGTATATGGTTTATCTATGTGTTGAGGTTTCTGCTGCCCAGTATATGGTTTGTCTATGTGTTGAGGATTCTGCTGCCCAGTATATGGTTTACCTGTGTGTTGAGGATTCTGCTGCCCAGTGTATGCTTTACATTTGTGTTGAGGGTTCTGCTGCGCAGTATATGGTTTACCGTTGTGATGAGGTTTCCACTGCCCAGTATTTGGTTTACTGTTGTGTTGAGGTTTCTACTGCCCAGTATGTGGTTTACCGTTGTGTTGAGGTTTCTGCTGCCCAGTATATGGTTTATCTATGAGTTGAGGATTCTGCTGCCCAATATATGCTTTACCGTTGTGTTGAGGATTTTACTGCCCAGTATATGTTTTATCTATGTGTTGAGGATTCTGCTGCCCAGTATATGGTTTACCGTTGTGTTGAGCATTCTGCTGCCCAGTCTATGATTTATCTATGTGTTGAGGATTCTGCTGCCTAGTACATGGTTTACCGTTGTGTTGAGGATTTTGCTGCCCAGTATATGGTTTATCTATATGTTGATATTTCTTCATCCCAGGATATGGTTTATCTATGTGTTGAGGAATCTGCTGCCCAGTATATGGTTCACCTATGAGTTGATGTTTCTGCTGCCGTGTATATGGTTTATCTATGTGTTGAGGATTCTGCTGACCAGTACATGGTTTATCTATGTATTGAGGATTCTGCTGCCCAGTATATGGTTTATCTATGTGTTGAGCAATCTCCTGCCTTGTATATGGTTATCTATGTGTTGAGGATTCTGCTGCCCAGTATATAGTTTATCTATGTGTTGACGATTCTGCTGCTCAGTATATGGTTTATCTATGTGTTGAGGATTCTGCTTTCCAATATATGGTTCACCTATGTGTTGAGGATTCTTCTGCCCAGTATATGGTTACCCATGTGTTGACGATTCTGCTGCCCAGTATATGGTGTATCTATATGTTGAGGATTCTGCTGCCCAGTACACGGTTTATCTATGTGGTGAGGATTCTTCTGCCCAGTATATGGTTTACCTTTGTTTTGAGGATTCAGCTGCCCAGTATATGGTTTACCGTTGTGTTGAGGGTTCTGCTTCCCAGTATATGGTTGGCTGATGTGTTTAGGTTTCTACTGCCCAGTATATGGATTACCGTTGTGTTAATGTCTGCACTGCCCAGCATATGGTTTCCTGTTGTGTTGAGAATTCTGCTGCCCAGTATATGGTTTATCTGTGTGTTGAGGATTCTGCTACCCAGTATATGGTTCACCTTTGCGGTGAGGTTTCTGCTGCCAAGTATATGGTTTATCTGTTTTGAGGATTCTGCTGCCCAATATATGGTTTATCTATGTGTTGAGGATTCTGTTGCCCAGTATATGGTTTATCTATGTGTTGAAGTTTCTGCTGCCCAGTATATGGTTTATCTATGTATTGAGGATTTTGTTGCCCAGTATATGGTTTATCTCTGTGTTGAGGATTCTGCTGTCCAGTATATGGTTTGTCTATGTGTTGATGATTCTGCTGCCCAGTATACAGTTTATCTTTGTGTTGAGGATTCTGCTGCCCAGTATATGGTTTATCTATGTGTTGAGGATTCTGCCGCCCAGTATATGGTTTTTCTATGTGTTGAAGATTCTGCTGCCGAGTATATGGTTTACCTTTGTGTTGAGTATTCTACTGCCGTGTATATGGTTTACCTATGTGTTGAGGAATCTGCTGTCCAATATATGGTTAACCGTTGTCAAATATTTGCAGAAATTACTCTTATACTCCTGCTTTTCAATACTATCAATCTACGGAGCATAAAGTTATTGTTCAAAAGTCTTTATCACAACAAACATATGTTTATCTTTCTCTTGAAATTGCTCTTATATTCCTCCTAAAACATATTCCACGATAAGGTGCTAAGTTTTCAACTTAAAAATTTTGATATTTGTTATCGTTAATTTACCAACTAAATTCATTGTTTCACTACATTTGTAATACTTGTTTCGGCCCGTTTATGAACAGTTTTCAATTTATGCGGGATTTAAATTCGTAAGTTATTGGAATCATTAGGAATATTCGCCTTTCGTGTGAACTCTGTGAATGTCCACTCTTTCTTAAATATCGTATTGAGAAGGAGAGCGAAAATGTAAATATTTCCACTTGTCACTTGTCCACTATCAGCTTGTATGTTACAGTGATATAACAAATATGCAATTATATAGAATAAGTACTTGGAGACGAAACAAATATAAATCAGCACTGTACTTATACTTGAATTTGAACAAGCATTGTGTAGAAAATAATATGTCGAAAAGGATTTTAGAGCGACGCATGTTCCATACTACAATGGACCACGCTTTATGCATTTTTAAGGCAACGATAAATCAAACAGCTTCATCCACTGGGCCGCACCAGCGCTTGGTTTCCCTCTGATGTTAGGTCAGCGATATCAAATAAGCAAACCTTTGGTGAAATAGTTTGCCTCATTATAAAAATTAATGCAGAGTCGGTTTGAAAGTTATGTATCAGTTTCTACCAACAATGTATGTTAAACAAACCGTGGACAATGGCTTATTGATTTCACAAGATACTGAAACGAAATCGGTACACAAGGTATGCGAATGGCGTGTTTCTGAAGGGTTTAACTTCTTTCATTACATGTAGAGGTAGAAACATTTCTTTGGGCATTGGCGCGGTATATATATTTGTACAGTGCTTAAAATCGCTCTGGAATTATATGCGGAGTTTATTCACATTAAAATTATGATGAAAATCTACACACTTGTACCTGTATAAAAAAATGAAAACTGAAAATACACACAAAGGGTTAGTTGAAGTTTAAATACTATAATCTTATGTACTAGATACCAGTTCTTCTCATCAAATTTCATAAATAATACCTGTCAAAGTATCTAGTCGAGTGTAGTCAAAATTTATTTTTTTAGCTTTAGCATAAATGTCTTATAGTTATGAAATTAATTCTATTTCATTTCCAATGCAACGTGTCTAAACCGGATGTGACTCTGGCAAAGTATTTTGTGTGGTAAGGACAGGTTCCGATGTTCTCAGAAATAGGCTGGTTATGGTGATATAACTGTACTTTAATCAGAAACATGAAATATATGTATATTTGTACAATTCTTCACGGAATTAAAGGAATGTTTAATATGCATGTTGCAGTACCTATAATGACTAGATGGTTCTATTTAAAGATATCATCTATTTGTAAAGTTAAGATAGAATCATATGTAACTGTACATAAATCCTCTATATTTTCAAGATATCCCCAATTTTTTTAGATATCCGTATCACAGAACTGTGTCTGCCTGCGTTAATTAACCAGACCTGTTTTGAGGGGTTTTGTGTAATTGTATACATGCGTTCGCTAATAAAATCTGGATTTCAGAATTGACAGGGACCGGATTTGGTGGGGATAATATAATATTTATAGTAAATAGATTGATCTACTCTTGTAATTATTTTTATCCCACCACCAAAAAAAAAAAAAATAAAAAAATAAAAAAATAAAAAAATAAAAAATAAAATAAAAATAAAAAATAAATAAATAAATAAAGAAAAATAAATAAGATAAAATAAATAAAATAAATCAAAACCACTAAGCCGGAATATCAACTGCAATTGGTTTCGAGTTCAACATATTATGCCAGGATTTGTCTCTTCCTATTGATTTGGAATTTTTATCCCTCCGTCAAGTTCAACATGGTAGATGCTGGATGTTACAACCCCTCCTGGTGCTTAATATTTTAAATTGAAACTCAACTGACCGAAAAAATGAACCAAAGAATCAATCTAAGGACAGAGCTATGCGTGAGGGAGATACTCCTTAATTTTAGAGTGATTAGCATAATTTCATGACGGAAAAATTTTAAGTATATATAACACGTCAGTAGAAAAGCACTGAAAATAAGACTTATGATGCCCTCGGATACTATCAGTCCACCAGTAGATTCAACGGCCTAGTGGCGATAATAAATATAAAACATACATATTTTTTAATTAGATATAATGTCCTTCAGGATTCAACTTTATACACGGCGTCAACATTTTGCATTTAGCATTTGCGTTTAGCTTGGTTTCTTTCACACCCTAAAGGGTACTTATGTCAAAGTTGGTAGGTTTGTAGATACTTGAATATTCTATCCAACCAATACAAAAATTTAGTGACCTTGACCTTGACTTAACGCTTCGGTCAACATACATTATTTTTTACCTTTAGGGTGACTACTTGCATACATATATTGTTAATGTTAATGCAAAGCAATTCCGGTCTATCAATTGGCAAAATCCGGCCGTCCGTCTGTCTGTCTGTGTGTCCGTCCGTCCGTCATCAATATTTTGCGTTTAGCATTTGCAAACCGGTCATACCGTCCTAGACGGTTTCTTATATTCATATTTTGTTATTCCTTCTAATCCATATGACATTACCTTTACAATGTTCTCCCGGCTGAAGTAAAAGCAACAATAGCTTGGAATGGACTGTAGCAATATCAGCTCAAGGAATGTCAAGATATTTTTATAAAACATTCAGAAGATTGAATCTACCACCCCGTAATAAAATGAACGATTAATAGAGAACCTGAACTCAATAACTCCTCATTTGACACCAACCTACTCATCGTTTAGAATCGGTGGGACAACTCTGTAACCCTTACAAACATTACTGGAAGGGGCCTTGAAGGACATGAAACAGAATAAAAGCAGAACATCTATAAAGGACATTATTTTATGGTTCAGTCTTTGAAACCACTAGAAGATTGGATCCGAATACTCGTACAATTGCTCACCAGATCCGCCTTTTTACTTAATGTAACAAACTCTGACCGTTTAATGTATTTACCTATTTAATCTTTACTCGGATACTTTTATCGTTGGTTGTTAATAATGTTTCCATATCTTCGAGAGTCTGTATTCAATTCATTAATAAAGCAATAAATGCTTACCTTACATATATTTACAAAGAAAACATCTACATGCTCTATATTAGCGTTCTATTTGTAGGTTACATACATAATAAGTTCACTCAATTCTTCTTTAATTACATTGAATAACGATGGGCTGAGAGATGAGGGATCACTCTCTTTATACTTCCATATTTTTCATCCGAGATATATTCAGTTTACCATTGATCGGAAAGAACTCTCGGGACTTATCCTGCCGCGAACAAACAAGTGTAAGCTGCGTCAAGGAATTCACTTGTCTATGGTTAAATGATATCTGGGTTTGGATCACGAGGGATGTAAAGTGATAGAAGGGAATGTGAGGCCATAGGAGGGATACCTAAGAATGTAGTGGTCAGGTACTGTTGCTTATTTTACACACCAAAAGGCCGTTTTTCACAAGGGAAACCGGCGAGTGGTTACTCTACACCATAGAGATGTGTATGACCTGATTAACATCTAGGTGTCCGACTACACTTTTGGAGTAACATTTCGAATTCCATGGTCTATCATATCTATAGCTCATCATGCCCTTACTTTTGCATGGATATTGACAGTTTATATATGTATGTGGAGATAAAAATATCTGCTTTTTTGGTACCACGTTCTATGACGCAGGCTGGAGCAGAAAGCGTGGGGGAAGGGGGGTTGGCATTGCTTTACAATCTAGATATCGTATTGCATGATTTATCGGTGGTGGTGTGCTCCCTCTACGTTCCTTTCGACCTATGTTAGGTTTCAACCACCATGCATGCTAGTAACGATAAAACACTCAAGTACATTAAGTAATTTTTTGAACAGAAAAACGTATATATTCTGAGAGTCTTCTCCCAAACGAAAATCTTTGATGATTATAGGGTATCAAATTCAGTGATATTTTTCTGTCCCGATTAATATATGTGATAACCAACTCACTTATTAAAAGCACTTTCCTTATTTTACTCAACATTTAATATTCATATTTGATAATTAATTTCTAATTTAAAATGGCGTCATATTCGCAATTATTGTCTAAAAAATGGTAGAGCGAATCTTATTTACAGCAGCTCAAAGAATACCTATCTTATAGTTTTACACAGTTTCTAAATGTAGCATTATGTAATGACTTTCTGACATGTAAATTTTAACTGTTGGTTAAGGGAGACTTCGAATATTTTTTTATTAATCTGTTCAAACACGTGGTTGTGATATGCTGACAAAACTAATAACCAATAACGGTGTCGAAACTAGAGGGAGTTGCTAGATTTTGAAGCACCCACATCTTACAAAAATATGAAATCATAGCGAACATATTCTAGACCTTTTTTTAAATTGAATTTACCATCCCTTCATAACATTTTACGATATGTTGAAGAAATTATATTTTTTCTGTATTGTAATTTCTTATTTACCACTATATTAAAAACCCATCGTCAAAATGTTTTAAAGTAAATCTAATATTCTTTTTAGAAAATACTCACAAGGAGTGGAATATCTCTCATTCATTACAAGATTTGCTGGATCTTAGCTCAGAATGACATGGTGCATATACATTTTAATTTGGAAAACAAAAGCAATAAAGCCCATCATTTTCTGGTCTTTAAGGGGATCGAGTCCACGCTAAAGATCCCCCTGTGCATTACATGTTTTTGAAAACATTGAAGATTTCGTATTGTGACCTCTTAATTCTTCCACTAGATTGATTGTGTGATTGATTAATTAAGTATTAGTTTACGTCACTTTATTATTATCTCGAATATATAGTGACGCATTGCATAGAAATTTATATCTTTCCAACGGACCATATAAAAGGAGTGACACGAGACCTCCGTTTTTACTGTGTCATCATAAAGACAAAGGATTGGTTTGCCTAAGGTATGATTCTAACTCGACACCTTTCGGTCACGACCCTAGCACATCATCCATTGACTCACATCGGCTTTCTGTAATTAGATAATTACCAGAAATGCAAATGTAACTGTCATCTGATGAATACCCATAGGTTGTTATCACGTTTTCCAATATCTATGAGAGTATGTAATCAATTAATTATAAACCAATAAATAAGTAATATTATATCAACTTGAAATAATTAATCAAAGTGGATGGGACATTTTGCTTCTTTGAATTATTGGAAAATTGGGAGGGAGATGGTTAGCTTATAACAACCAAATACTTTAAAGTTAGGGATAAATAAGTCCATTTTCACCAGTCCGTATAGTATATTTATTTCATAAGGAACATTATTAGTATAGTAATGTCGACGATTTTACCCTTCCTGTGAGAGATTTTTTCCATGCGTGTAGGCGTTCATTTTTGTGATTTATAAAGATTAGATTTGGATATTGCACCATTAAAAATATAGAAAAGACTTTGTTGGAAATTTAAATTCATAAGCAGTTTTGTCTTGTATTTATCTCTATAGAACTTTTAATCTTTTCTCGTTCTAAAATGTACTGTACTGCAGCTTTTATTCAACAGAGCTCGTTTTAACTCATATAACAAACTCAGAGTAAACAGACTCAGATGTTCCAGTGTGTAGTTACGTATACAGCTGGCCGAATGACCATGTATGGATGTTTTTATAATAAACTCTTTCCACGTTAAAACAGAGCGATGCAAGACACCAAAGGTCAATGCGTAACCTTGTCCCCGGTATAGAGCCCTATTTTCCACTCATTATAGCTGTATATCCAATGTCTATATAATTCATGTTTAATTATATTTAGTATAATTCATTGTTGATGGACAATATTTATGTACAATTTTATGGCGCTACTTATCAACAGATTATTGGGATTCCCATGGGCACCAATCGTAGCACCTTATAGAAAGTTTAATGTTCTACTGTTATGAGAGACTTTATACTATATATTAAAACCTCTTAACGTTGCGACCTTGTTGATAAGTTCAATGACCCCTTTAGATAATATGATGATATTCTACTTATCGATAACCATTTGAAAATTATATTACTGACATTTATCCATCTGAATTTCAGTTAAAGAAAGTCAATGCTTCTGATCAGGAAACACGGTTAATGAACCTAAATATGAAAATTATTAATAATTATTAATAATAATACATACATACATATATGATAAATTTGACAATTTAGATCTCCTATTGTACATTTCCCGTATCTAAGTGATGATGATGTCCCGGAGTCTCATTATGTGATATTTTCATAAGTCCACTGGTTCAGTTCGCTAGAGCCTGTACCAACGTTTTCGATTTTCACGCAGACGTAAGAATGCAAAGATTACTTTTAAACCCTCTTATAGATATCATAAACTTATAAAACCTTTTGGTAAACTTTGCGGATCTTACACAGACATTTAATCTAAATTCGGAAACGTGACTTTTGAACAATACGCATCCAGGGGAATTTCCTATCCGAATTGCTTGCGTGATCTAGTGTACAGATATGGAGGGTCAAAGTTTCCAATAATTTCATATCGGCGGGTTTTAAAATGATAAAATAATGAAGTAGTTTGTCAACTCCTGGTTTAAGCCACGCCCACAGGGTTTGATAACGGAGGGTCAGATAACAAAATCTTTTCCGGTAAAACGAGGATTTCCTAATCCGAAATGAGAGAACATATTTTGATCCTCGTCCTCTTTGACTATTAGTCGGGACTCCTATTGATCAAAGATCTGCGCTCGCTTATAGACTGACAGATCACGGTTTACTTATGTTGATGTCGCCTTACATAGTTTGATACAAACAAATTATTATATGAACGTTTCGTGTGTAAAATACTTTTATGACATCTTATCTTGAGAAACCTGTTGATCAATGTTTTCAACGTGGAGAATTATTTATAGAATTTTAAATGCGTGTCCTTTGATTCTGCTGCATTTGCTATGAGTGGGAAGATGGGCGCAGCACAATCTAATTAAAACCATATCTTTATTCCGCTTGTCTATTTGTCCCATTACGGATAAAGATCTTATCGAGAACAATTTACCGATACACTGGTACTGGTTTAATTCTGATCGCAAATTACATTTACATATAAAGATAAAATAATATTTTCATAAATATTATAAAATAACCCTCCCCCTCCTCTCCTCCTTTCCATTCCCTTTAATGTGTTGCCATCTGTCCATGTCGTCACTTTTCGTCCAGCATTGAGTATCCAAGTATTGTTGATCTAATATGTTGTTTCACTAATTCTATTTTGGTTATAGTTTCGTAATAGAAGACATGCCACTAAGAGATACAGGCTTCATTTATGGTAATTTTGTGTTGTGCATATAGCGTATTTTGATATTGACATCGGAATACTGTAAGAAGATATTAATTACATAAAATACATGGTAAATAAAAAATGTTGCTTTATGCTTCTGCGAAAAATAAATCTGGTCAAATATCTCGGTAATTTTGGTATTTAAACTTACTGTTGTCTCATTGTATCTATGGTGACGTTTGATATCATGCCCTGAAGTAGTGGGAACATGACCTTTCTGGCCAAGATACCTTAACGTGGGAGCCTCAGCGTTAGCATGTAAAGATGATGGATAAATCCAAACCATGTCTAAAAATCATGAAACCAGAGGACATACAAAATCAGCGACAATGAAAAACAAGTGGAAAATAACAAAATATGTCTAGTTGAAGAGCACATGTGAACCCCTGTGATGGAGTAAGATCAGGTGCCCGGGGAGAGTGAGCATCTCCTGCTTGCTAGCAACACCCATCACATATACCCAGTAGAAAGAGTCAAATCGTGTAAATTCCATATGTATTTATATATGGAGAAGTCAAAGTAGGTAACCTTCTAGCATAGAAGGTGTCAAATTTGTGTAAAATGATCGGAATCGGTCTCAGTACAGAATATCATTTAAAAGTCTGGGTAACGAGATATCATATGGAGTAATAAGAGTCTCGTAACGACCGTAGAACTTCCTCAGTGACGTTGCTAGTCTAACACGTCTATAACCCTGGTTGAAGTGAAAGTGGCCTAGCACTCAGAACAAAGTAATTGTAATTTGAACATGCTCTGGAATAACGTATTAACTGAGATATGAATACGATATGCGGGCGATGATGGAATGTTGCTACTTATGAAAGGAAGGTTTGTGAGCATCACTAACGCTAGACTAACGATTACGTCATCCCTGACCCCGTCAAATGACACCATGACCTCTCTATTGAGTCGGAAATCACTCTACTGATCCCTTATCCTACCATTTATTTTAGGGTCAAGTTTTATATTTTAAGAAGGTATTAAAAAATGTGTCAGCAATTTTGGAATCAATAATGGTCTATACATTGTTCGGTTACATAATGGAATTGCGACGTATTGTACCCCTATACGGCCATGCAATACCAGGATTATGACGTATTGGGGCTATACGGACATCTTATGTTCCGTTATAGAATAGAACGTTTCCCGTGACGTCACGAAAAGTATAAAAAAGTCAAATCCATGAGGTTTTCCTCATTTTGCCATACACAGCACACTGAAAACGGTAGGCCCACGTCCGAAAAATCAAAGCAAATGCTTCAAATAGTTTTTATAAGATAGTGCATATAAATAAATTTAAATCATCTAATAAAGAGTCCTGAAAGAGTAAACATCCACATCAAAGAGAAATATGTCATACAGAATGATTATACGATCTTCTGAATGTCAAAATATTTTCCTTTAAAATAAAACATGGAATTTTAGACTGCAATTACCCCAGAGATATTGGACAGTAGAGGTGTGTGAATATCAATTTACATATGCCAAGAGGGGAAAGCTTTCTATTTATTATGATATATGTGATATGTCAATAGTTAGAGAATATCAGAGACCTTTATTACGAAGAGTGACTTGACAAATACTACGAACGAAATTTTACTTAAGCTATATTAAATTCTGTTAAGGATCAGTGATTTTCGTCAATTGAACATGGAAATGAGGCATTATGACTACAAACTAGCGACTTTCATTGCAACAACAACAAAAACAACAACAACAGCAGCAGTAGCAACAACAACAACAAGAAGATGCCGTCTTTAAGTAACCTTTCACGGCGTTTTTCACGACTTTACTGTAGAAGTGATATTCTATGATAGCTCCGGTTACCCATAGAATCCTTTGGTTGTATAAACTTTGGAAGCCATTGTTTGACGTCAACAGAGAGGCCGTGCATCTGCAGTAGACTTTGTAGCCCAGACTTGGATCAGAATACCTTTGTCGACCCCAGTAAGAGAAATTTAATCGTACTCAATGACCTGATGTCTGTCAAATATTCACGCATCAACGAGGTGTTTACCCAGGGTAGTCACCATGATGAATTTGGATAAATCAGACAATGAAGAAAGAAGGTATGACGGAAGAAGAAGCTCAAGGAAAGCAAAAAAGAAACTAGCCGAGATGGACGCGAGAGAATGTAAAGATCAATATATCACTATCATCAAATACATATGACAGCTTCAGAACGGCTCTGTTCATCGTGCATTCATGCGCGTTGTCAGGAAATTGATAGAATATCGAAACGAGGAGAGTAAAGCTATAAGGATGAGTGTTAAGAAATTTAAATACATGTTGGATGAAATGTCGGAAAGAGACACTGACGAAGATGAAACTGATTAGGATCGGACAAGCTGTATAGATACTTGAAAGAGGCGGGAAAATACGTAATAAGTAAGCATAAGATTGGAAAGTGGTTACAGAGACATGAAGCATAGGGAGGAATTTTAAGAGAAACAGGGTGATTACTCTCGGTATTGACGATCAGTGGGATGTAGATCTCATGGAGATGGCTAAATTTTCTAACGACAACGACCGATATGTATATGTTTTAGTCGTTATCGACATATTTTCGAATTACCTGTGGATGCGTCCTCTGAGAAGCAAGAAAGGAGAAAATGTCACTCGAGCTTTCCGAGACGTACTGGAAGAAGGGGGAAAGGCTACCAGAATCCGTACGGAAAAAGGACAGGACTTTCGATCGAGGACATCCAATGCATTGTTAAAAGCCCTTGACACATTTTTATTCTCAAAACACGTAAGTGAAAGCTAGTTATGGAGAGTAGGCCATCATAACGAAAAAATCAAAAATCTACCGCTATTTGACTTATGAACAAACACATCGCTATTTCGATCGACTTCAGGAGATTACTACGAATTACAATAGTGCCTATCATCGGACGATAGGAATAGCACCCATGAAAATCACCAAATCTAAAGAAACGAATTTCTGGTGAAAAATGTATTGGTTGAAGAAGATACCCAAGACCAAACCGATCAGAAAAAGGTATCAAGTTCAAAGTGGGGGACCGCGTACGGATCAGTCACGTTTGAAATGTATTTTCCCGTAAATATGATCAAAAGTGGTCGGGAGAGATTTTAATAGCCGCAGATAGACGCTTGCGTGGAGGATTATGCGTGCATAAACTCAAAGACTATATCGACGGGACATCAATGGAACCTTCTACCGGTCGGAACTGCAGAGAGTGTACGTAACATAAGACGCTGCATTTAAAGTAGAAAAGACTCTAACGACTAGAGGAACTGGACCTAATAAATGATATTATTTGAAATGGTTACATTGGCCTTCCAAGTTTAATTCTTGGATTCGAGCTCCTGGTTTGCAAAACTAAAAAAAAAGGAAATAAGTATTGCATAATACCAACAAATATTGTACTTTGAATAGAGCTGTCGATATGTATTGAATTTATCAGTAATATATTATACTTTCATTGGAATTGCCGTTCTTCATTAATCCCTGTGTAACACAAATTGTATTCATATTTTACTGATGATGTCAATATAGAAATAAATACTTCACCACCCCATTGTGTAACAGAAAAATACATGTCGTAAAGACTAATACGTTACCACCCCATTGAATAAAAAAAACCCTTAAAAAAAAAACACACACACACACACACAAAAAAAAAAAAAACCAAAAAAAAAAAAAAAAAAAAAAAAAAAAACCGCACAAATAGTATTATGTCTGTATAACGCAAATCTATCACACTCTTTTTTGTATAACCCGATCAAAAGATGTTCGTATAGACCTATATGTCATAGAAGTGAAACATTTCTGACTCATTCCTTTTCTGTAGCTTCTAGAAATAGAAAATGGCCGTAAATGAAAGGCCGGATGGGCTTGGTAGAGATACAACGGGTCAGGAGAGGTGGTGGTGTCATGTGATGGGATCAAGGATGACGCCATCGTTAGCTTCGCTCTAGTGAGGCTAACACTGAGGCTCCCATATTAAGGTATCTGGACCAGAAATGACACTTTTCCACTACTCCCTTATCATATACTTATACAATTACCGAACCTACAGCACAAATGCTCGCAAACAAGTTTCGATTCCATTTAAAGCCAACACGCATTCTTTTTGCTTAATTTCCAGATAATAAAGATTAAAGATCAGTATAAACAGCATAAATTTACAATATGTGATATTTTACATAGTACACTATATATAAAAATAAAAGCTCTGTTTCATTTAAATTGACCCGCGTTTCACCTTACATATATCACAATAACTATAGAAGCAATTCACCAAGTAAATGATACATGGTCAATTTCTATATAGTTCTAACATTTATGCACCTATTAAGTATTTCATTGAAAATGGGCACTTTTATACGATATGTCATGATAAAGAATAATCGCATTAGAGTATTTCTACATGAAGTGACTTATGTGAGAGAATGGTGTATTTCTACATGACGTGACTTATGTGAGAGAATACAGCGGTACTGCTTTCTTACATGTTACATATGACTAACACACTATCATCCTCATCAGCATGCTTACCTTAGATATTTATCCTGTATATTTATCTTCTCTTCATGTATCATTAAAATCATCTTTTAATCCCCCCCCCCCCCCGCCCCATGGAGATCACTCTGTCGGATTTTCTCTTCTGATATCACTTAACATTGTGTTTCACTACTTCTATACTGGATATCATCCTTCCATAGATATTTCTATTCTGTCGCCGTTGATATAACACATTCTCCATTTCAAACCCTGGATATCGCCTTTTCTCACGTTCCATACAGTTTACTTTGAATATCACCCTACCTTCCACTTTGTCATTTCATTCCGTATTTTAGTACTTTTGTACTGACATGAATTATATACCTCAAATTTTCAGTCATCAAATTAAGTAAATCACATTAGTCCTCCTCTCTATCGGGTTTCTTTGTTCTCCTTTCGACTCATATATCAGTTGTGATATCAACCCCGGACGACACCCCTCCTTTCGCTTAAACACATTTACCCTGCATATCATACTCCTTTCGACCTCGTCATTTCCATGTCAGGTTTAACCTTTTCATTCTAGAGACTATTCCCTCCTTTTTGTTTGCTCTTTTTTTTTTTTGACATCTCTCCTATTCCACACTTATTTTGCTGTTATTTGTAAAACAAAGATTTTCGCCCTTGATAACCTGGATATCGACGCGTACCTTTCATATCTATTCAACCGTCAATGTTTAGATTACTACTAGACTCCCAATGGTAAACACATGTTACCCTACCAGAGTTTTTTTTTTCAATAATCCTTGTTGGACTGGATTACAGAAGAAAGCGAGCATTAATTGTTTAATGGGCGGAGTTTGCCTAGATACGCAAGGTCATATCTATTCAACCTTTATTAAGACTTCTATAACTTGGATAACAGCCATTCCCTGTTAACACCTCTTTTGCATTCTAGGTTTGCGTAATGCTATATTACATTCTTTTTGTAATATGACCCCGCACCGCTTATTTTAACCATATTTTATCGGTACTGTTCATGCTAATTATAACATCCTTTGAAAACGTTGAAATCATTATGTGCAGGATATTTGTCCAACAAGATAATTCTAGTTCACATTACACCAAAGTCGTTGACCTCGTAACCTTGATTGACTTTGGACCGACATTTAAATAACTTTAACATTGGTTATAACTTCTGGGTCAATAAAGGTAGGGCCCCCATACTTCACATGCGTCCTCCTTGTCACAAGACATTTCTGTCGCTACAATAAATTCTGACCTCGTGACCGTTTACCTACACTTCCAAAATGATAATATTTGTTATAAGTTTTGAATCGAAAAAGTAGGGCTTTCATATTTCACATACACATTCCCTTAGGATAGGGGTAATCGGGATATAGGACAATGTAAAATTTGTCTTATTACGACTTTGTTGCTACCGGGGCATCGGTGTATCACACATAAATTTATGAAAGTAAAAAAATGGCAATGATTAAAATAAATAAAATATAGGAAGTGGATTAATCGAAATACAGTTATACTCTCTTCAATATGAGGTGTTCTAGAACTTGACAATTTGCCTTTCGGCTTTGATGAATAAGAAAGAGAAAACAGAAGACATCTGATATGACACAAATCACCAAGGACATGCACACAAAACATGATAATAGTAAAATATACACAGAAAAACATAACAACAAATATTCAATTATGCTGCGGTTAAGATACAGGCCTAGGACGGTCAGTTAAATTAACAAACATCACTCAATCGGTGTGGTTAAACGGCTCCCACCTTCCCACTCACAGCACAAGTTTCTGAAAAAATTAAAGGGCACACATTTAAACATTTATAAATAATCCTCCATATTGAGCACAAAGATCAACAGGTTTTTCAAGAAGGGACGTCATAATTTTTCATATGTTCCTGTAAAAATATATAAGGCGAAATCAACATGAGTAAACCGCGAATTGTCTGTCTATAAGCGAGCTCAAATCATTGATCACTGCTAATAGTCATAGGGGGCGAGGACCAGGAACTTGTCTCCTCTGAAAAAGGAGTCCCAGTCGCCCTGTTAGTCAGCATGCAACACTTAAGTAAATGTATGTATTGGTTTGCAAAGGAGCGCAATAGAGACCTATGACCTCAGGGTCAGAAAGATCATTCTAGAATATTTAAAATAAGCAAGATGCACCAACAATGTCTCGACAGGGCTGGCAGTTTTTATGTTTTGAATTAAGGTAGGAAGACGGAAGAGTGTGGGTAGATGGGGGAGGGGAGTATGGGAAGATGGCAAGTGACACTCCTCACATTTCAAGGTTGGGAAACGCGTGACATTTAAATGAAATAGAGCTATTTTGATTAAATGTAACATGTAGGTTAGTGCTAGATATGTGACACCTAACACACTTTTATATGGTGTCGTATTAGGCTGTATCCTATGTATAATGAGGTTGTAGTTAAGTATTGGGTATGATGCTGTTATAGATGAGGCTGTGTATTATGTATAATGAGGTTGATGTAATGCAGTGTACTTGGGTGTTATGTTCTTATAGATGAGGTTGTGTATTATGTATAATGAGGTTGTAGTTAGGCAGTGTATTGAGTATGATGTTGTTATAGATGAGGCTGTGTATTATGTATAATGAGGTTGTAGTTAGGCAGTGTATTGAGTATGATGTTGTTATAGATGAGGCTGTGTATTATGTATAATGAGGTTGTAGTTAAGCCGTGTATTGAGCATGATGTTGTTATAGATGAGGTTGTGTATTATGTATAATGAGGTTGTAGTTAGGCAGTGTATTGAGTATGATGTTGTTATAGATGAGGCTGTGTATTATGTATAATGAGGTTGTAGTTAGGCAGTGTATTGAGTATGATGTTGTTATAGATAAGGCTGTGTATTATGTATAATGAGGTTGTAGTTAAGCCGTGTATTGAGCATGATGTTGTTATAGATGAGGTTGTGTATTATGTATAACGAGGTTGTAGATAGGCAGTGTATTGAGTATGATGTTGTTATAGATGAGGCTGGGTATTATGTATAATGAGGTTGTAGTTAGGCAGTGTATTGCGTATGATGTTGTTATAGATGAGGCTGAGTATTATGTATAATGAGGTTGTAGTTAGGCAGTGTATTGGTTACGATGTTGTTATAGATGAGGCTGTGTGTTATGTATAATGAGGTTGTAGTTAGGCAGTGTATTGGGTATGATGTTGTTATAGATGAGGCTGTGTATTATGTATAACGAGGTTATAGTTAGGCAGTGTATTGAGTATGATGTTGTTATAGATGAGGCTGTGTATTATGTATAATGAGGTTGTAGTTAAGCCGTGTATTCAGCATGATGTTGTTATAGATGAGGTGGTGTATTATGTATAACGAGGTTGTAGTAAGGCCGTGTATTGGGTATGCTGTTGTTATAGATGATGCTGTGTATTATGTATAATGAGGTTGTAGTTAGGCAGTGTATTGAGTATGATGTTGTTATAGATGAGGCTGTGTATTATGTATAATGAGGTTGTAGTTAGGCAGTGTATTGGTTATGATGTTGTTATAGATGAGGCTGTGTATTATGTATAATGAGGTTGTAGTTAGGCAGTATATTGTGTATGATGTTGTTATAGATATGGCTGTGTATTATGTATAATGAGGTTGTAGTTAGGCAGTATATTGAGTATGATGTTGTTATAGATGAGGCGGTGTATTATGTATAATGAGGTTGTAGTTAGGCAGTATATTGTGTATGATGTTGTTATAGATATGGCTGTGTATTATGTATAATGAGGTTGTAGTTAGGCAGTGTATTGAGTATGATGTTGTTATAGATGAGGCTGTGTATTATGTATAATGAGGTTGTAGTTAGGCAGTATATTGTGTATGATGTTGTTATAGATATGGCTGTGTATTATGTATAATGAGGTTGTAGTTAGGCAGTGTATTGAGTATGATTTTGTTATAGATGAGGCTGTGTATTATGTATAATGAGGTTGTGGTTAGGCAGTGTATTGTGTATGATGTTGTTATAGATGAGGCTGTGTATTATGTATAATGAGGTTGTAGTTAGGCAGTGTATTAGGTATGATGTTGTTATAGATGAGGCTGTGTATTATGTATAACGAGGTTGTAGTTAGGCAGTTTATTGTGCATGATGTTGTTATAGATAAGGCTGTGTATTATGTATAATGAGGTTGTGGTTAGGCAGTGTATTGGGTATGATGTTGTTATAGATGAGGCTGTGTATTATGTATAATGAGGTTGTGGTTAGGCAGTGTATTGGTTATGATGTTGTTATAGATGAGGCTGTGTATTATGTATAATGAGGTTGTAGATAGGAAGTGCATTGGTTATGATGTTGTTATAGATGAGGCTGTGTATTATGTATAATGAGGTTGTAGTTAGGCAGTGTATTGGGTATGACGTTGTTATAGATAAGGCTGTGTATTATGTCTAATGAGGTTGTAGTTAGGCAGTGTATTGGGTATGATGTTGTTATAGATGAGGCTGTGTATTATGTATAATGAGGTTGTAGTTAGGCAGTATATTGTGTATGATGTTGTTATAGATGAGGCTGTGTATCATGTATAATGAGGCTGCAGTTAGGCAGTGTATTGAGTATGATGTTGTTAAAGATGAGGCTGTGTATTATGTATAATGAGGTTGTAGTTAGGCAGTGTATTGAGTATGATGTTGTTATAGACGAGGCTGTGTATTATGTATAATGAGGTTGTGGTTAGGCAGTGTATTGGGTATGATGTTGTTATAGATGAGGCTGTGTATTATGTATAATGAGGTTGTAGTTAGGCAGTGTACTATGTATAATGAGGTTGTAGTTAGGCAGTGTATTATGTATAATGAGGTTGTAGTTAGGCATTGTATTGGGTATGATGTTGTTATAGATGAGGCTGTGTACTATGTATAATGAGGTTGTAGTTAGGCAGTGTACTATGTATAATGAGGTTGTAGTTAGGCAGTGTATTGGGTATGATGTTTTTATAGATGAGGCTGTGTATTATGTATAATGAGGTTGTAGTTAGGCAGTGTATTGGGTATGATGTTGTTATAGATGAGGCTGTGTACTATGTATAATTAGGTTGTAGTTAGGCAGTGTATTGGGTATGATGTTGTTATAGATGAGGCTGTGTACTATGTATAATGAGGTTGTAGTTAGGCAGTATATTGTGTATGATGTTGTTATATATGAGGCTGTATATTATGTATAATGAGGTTGTGGTTAGGCAGTGTATTGGGTATGATGTTGTTCTAGATCAGGCTGTGTATTATGTATAATGAGGTTGTAGTTAGGCAGTGTATTATGTATAATGAGGTTGTAGTTAGGCAGTGTATTGGGTATGATGCTGTTATAGATGAGGCTGTGTATTATGTATAATGAGGTTGTAGTTAGGCAATGTCCTATGCATAATGAGGTTGTAGTTAGGCAGTGTATTGGGTATGATGTTGTTATAGATGAGGCTGTGTATTATGTATAATGAGGTTGTAGTTAGGTAGTGTATTGGGTATGATGTTGTTATAGATGAGGCTGTGTACTATGTATAATGAGGTTGTAGTTAGGCAGTGTATTGGGTATGATGTTGTTGTAGATGGTGGTTGTGTACTATGTATAATGAGGTTGTAGTTAGGCAGTGCATTAAGTATGATGTTGTTATAGATGAGGCTGTGTATTATGTATAATGAGGTTGTTGTTAGGCAGTGTATTGGGTATGATGTTGTTATAGATGAGGCTGTGTACTATGTACAATGAGGTTGTAGTTAGGCAGTGTATTGGGTATGATGTTGTTATAGATGAGGTTGTGTATTATGTATAATGAGGTTGTTGTTAGGCAGTGTATTGGGTATGATGTTGTTATAGATGAGGCTGTGTACTATGTATAATGAGGTTGTAGTTAGGCAGTGTATTTGTTCTTCTGAAAATCAATAATTTTAGTCCACCAAACTTGTCGACTAACCCCTTCAAAATTAAATGGTCATCCCTTACACACATATAAACACACACACACACACACACACACACACACACACACACACACACACACACACACATATATATATATATATATATATATATATATATATATATATATATATATATATATATATATATATATATATATATATATATATATATATATATATATATATATATATATATATATATATATATATATACATAAAGTACAAATAGAATGAGTGAACCACCTGGGAGTACTATGGACCTTGGATCTCCGAAGAAATACCTGTAGAAAATAAAGACAAATTAGACAAACATATAAAGCACAAAGACACTACAGTTAACAAGGCACCCTATATTTCACTTATATCCGTTTCCCGTCTGGGACTCGAACCCACGACCTATGGTTCCGAATCACCTAGCTGTCATGCATCCGACCCTCTAACCGACTGAGCTACCCGACCTCCACAAAAACGGAGCTTTAATAGCCAATCATTAGATAATCGCATGCATGACAACACGGCCGCGGAAAGTGAAGGAATTTACCCGACGTAAACGCAGGCGGATCCTCTGAGAGGATACATCACTGAAAGAGAAATAAACATATAAAGCACAAATAGAATCAGTGAAACACCTGGGAGTACTATGGACCTTGGATCTCCGAAGTAATACCTGTAGAAAATAAAGACAAATTAGACAAACATATAAAGCACAAAGACACTACAGTTAACAAGGCACCCTATATTTCACTTATATCCGTTCCCCGTCTGGGAGTCGAACCCACGACCTATGGTACCGAATCACCTAGCTGTCATGCATCCGACCCTCTAACCGACTCAGATCCCCGAGCTCCACAAAAATGGAGCTTTAATAGCCAATCATTAGCTAATCGCATGCATGACAACACGGCCGCGGAAAGTGAAGGAATTACCCGACGTAAACGCAGGCGGATCCTCTGAGAGGATACATCACGGAAAGAGAAATAAACATATAAAGCACAAATAGAATCAGTGAAACACCTGGGAGTACTATGGATCTTGGACCTCCGAAGTAATACCTGTAGAAAATAAAGACAAATTAGACAAACATATAAAGCACAAAGACACTACAGTTAACAAGGCACCCTATATTTCACTTATATCCGTTCCCCGTCTGGGAGTCGAACCCACGACCTATGGTACCGAATCACCTAGCTGTCATGCATCCGACCCTCTAACCGACTAAGCTACCCGAGCTCCACAAAAATGGAGCTTTAATAGCCAATCATTACCTAATCGCATGCATGACAACACGGCCGCGGAAAGTGAAGAAATTTACCCGACGTAAACGCAGGCGGATCCTCTGAGAGGATACATCACTGAAAGAGAAATAAACATATAAAGCACAAATAGAATCAGTGAAACACCTGGGAGTACTATGGACCTTGGATCTCCGAAGAAATACCTGTAGAAAATAAAGACAAATTAGACAAAGATATAAAGCACAAAGACACTACAGTTAACAAGGCACCCTATATTTCACTTATATCCGTTCCCCGTCTGGGACTGGAACCCACGACCTATGGTACCGAATCACCTAGCTGTCATGCATCCGACCCTCTAACCGACTGAGCTACCCGACCTCCACAAAAATGGAGCTATAATAGGCAATCATTAGCTAATCGCATGCATGACAACACGGCCACGGAAAGTGAAGGAATTTACCCGACGTAAACGCAGGCGGATCCTCTGAGAGGATACATCACTGAAAGAGAAATAAACATATAAAGCACAAATAGAATCAGTGAAATACCTGGGAGTACTATGGACCTTGGATCTCCGAAGAAATACCTGTAGAAAATAAAGACAAATTAGACAAAGATATAAAGCACAAAGACACTACAGTTAACAAGGCACCCTATATTTCACTTATATCCGTTCCCCGTCTGGGACTGGAACCCACGACCTATGGTACCGAATCACCTAGCTGTCATGCATCCGACCCTCTAACCGACTGAGCTACCCGAGCTCCACAAAAATGGAGCTTTAATAGCCAATCATTAGTGATGTATCCTCTCAGAGGATCCGCCTGCGTTTACGTCGGGTAAATTCAGTGGGTTAGAGGGTCGGATGCATGACAGCTAGGTGATTCGGTACCATAGGTCTTGGGTTCGAGTCCCAGACGGGGAACGGATATAAGTGAAATATAGGGTGCCTTGTTAACTGTAGTGTCTTTGTGCTTTATATATATATATATATATATAAACGTGCCTACCATGTCAAATGAGGACAAATGTAGTAACCAGCCTGAAGGGGACACCTTTGTTTTTAGCTTGATCAAAACAAAATTTCATAGACACATTTTCTGAAAATACCCTATTTCTTATCTAGTCTTAATTTTTCCCTATCTTCAAAAAAAAAAAAAAAACCCAATGTGTTCTGTGCATACCATGTGACGACAGGGGTATTCACATGTGTGTGAGTTTATACATGTCAATCGGGAACTAGTATTTTTGTTAGTTTTAATCACAAACTAATCGAGAAAAAATTTACAAGTTATCAAATTGAGCATTGGGTACTGGAAGGTACACACCTGCAAAATGCAGGGGTAAAAACAAGTCCAATCAGGGCATTGTGTATACAGAAAGTTACAATCATGTCAAATGAGGGCATTGTGTATAATTGGAGGTACAATCCTTCTAAATGAGGACATTGTGTATAATCAAATGTATAGTCATGTCAAATCAGGAAACTGCGTGTCATTAAAGGTACAATCATGTCAAATGGGAATAATATGTATAATCAAAGGTACAATGAAGTCAAATGAGGGCATTGTGTATAATAGGAGGTACAATCATACCAAATGAGGACATTGTGTATAACCAAAGGTGTAGTGATGTCAAATAAGGACATTATGTTTAATTAAAGGTACAATCATGTCAAATGAGGACATTGTGTATAATCGGAGGAACAATCATACCATATGAAAACATTGTGTAAAATCAAAGGTATAGTTATCTTAAATAAGGACATTGTGTATAATCAAAGGTAGAGTCATGTCATATGAAGGTATTGTGTATAATTGAAAGTACAAAAATGTCAAACCAGGCCATTGTGTATAGTTGGAGGTACAATCCTACTAAATGAGGATATTGTGTAGAACCAAAGGTATAGTCATGTCAAATCAGGAAATTATGTAGAATCAAAGGTACAATCATGTCAAATGAGGACATTGTGCGAATAATCGGAGGTGCATCATACCAAATGGGAACACCATGTAAAATCAAATGTTAGTTATCTTACATAAGGACATTGTGTATAATCAAAGGTATAGTCATGTCAAATGAGGGTACTGTGTATAATCAAAGGTACAAACATGTCAAACCTGGACATTATATATAATCAAAGGTACAATCATGTCAAATGAGGACATTGTGTATAAACGGCGGTACAATCATACCAAATGAGAACATTGGGTATAACCAAAAGTTTAGTCATCTTAAATGAGGATATTGTGTGTAATTGAAGGTACGAACATGTCAAACCAGGACATTCTGTGTAATCAAAGGTACAATCACGTCAAATGAGGACATTGTGTGTAATGAAAGGTACACTCATGTCAAATGAGGACATTGCGTGTAATCAAAGGTACACTCTTGTCAAATGAGGACATTGTATGTAGTCAAACGTATAGTTATGTCTAATGAAAATATATATGCTTATTCATTTCTCATTATCACCTTTAGTTTGCAAGTCTAATGTTCTATTTTTTATGAAGTAGTTTGTTTCTGTATTGCATAGCTACATGTAACTTTTCTTAGTTTTTCTTTTCTAAAACTTGTGTTCAAGAAACAGAGAAGAGACTTTCGTTTTACGAAACCATCACAGGCTGCTCATTCATAAAATCTATCCTTATCTATAAAAATGTGAATTTTCAAAGATATTCAAAATAAATTCCCATGCTAAAAATTTGGAAGTCATTCAAAAATAAAAGATATCCGAGCAAAGTGTCATGATGGTACTTACAATGGAGTACCGTTGGGAATATAGAAAAACACCTTGTGAGCTAGAAGTGATACTAGATGCCCAGGCAGAACTGTCGTTTCCTGTTTTGGTTGCCACGCTTGCTGTCTATACTTGATGAAATTTGGGAATATAAAGACAAAACATTGTCTTGGCTAACAATTACCATATAGAAACTGCCATTGCAATGACAGATACTTTGTTCACAGTATTGAACAAGAAGTATATTGATGAGAAAGGTCACGGTCAAGGTCACAAAGTCATTGACCTTGGTGTCAATTGAAAGGGTTTTATTTATTGAGTATTCATACCACTTGAAGTATCTATGTCAAAGTTGTTGCGTGTAAAGCGGGAAAGAATTATGGACACACATACATATGATCCAAAAACTATAAGCCCCCGGACCTTCCAAGCCGGGTGCATAAAAATAAATATAAAAATAACTCCATGATTCTGATATACAGACTACATTTGTAATGATAAAATGTAAGTATTCATGCACAATTAAGTTAAATACCTTGATGTCTAAAGAGTAACAGTTTTTAAACTAAAAGTATCGTAATGTCGAAAGATTGATATAAAGTTGCATTTAATTTTCTCTTAAAGAGTTGGTTAAACTCTTAAATCAAGAAATAAATACATTTTCATATATACATAATGTTCGTTTGTTATACACAGATACCTACATTTTTGTTTCAGTAAATAAACTTGTAATCCAAAAATGTTAAAACTCAAATAGGAAGGTCATTAAGTGAACAATTGCGGTACCAAAATTAACCAAATTAATGGTCTTGAGTCAAGGAATACACATGTTAAATATCAATCATATCATATACCAGTCATGACATAGGGCCAAAGTAAAGGTTTTTAAATGTAGGCCAAAATCTAAGGTCATAATTTTGAAATATTTGTGTCAATAGGACGATCATGTCTTAAGATATACATTTGTGATATATCAATGCCCTATCACTTTTATCATAAAACACTCACAAAGAAGCTTAAATTTTACAGAGAAGTAGGCAAAGGAACAGGTCCTATACGCTCTCCAATAATCAGAGGCCAAAAACGTTAAATAAATGAACTTAATTGGATTCATCATAGACCAAAAATAAATAGAAAATAAATCCTTTGAGGTCAAATGTTGCCACAAAATCTGAAAGATCTTGTCAAGGATAACCTTCATAACTCAGCTAACCAATTTCCTTAAATATTGCATCAATCAGAAACAATAACAAAAATGTTGACAGATGGACAGGCAGGCAGACATCATCAATCAATCAAGTGCTTGGTGATTTTTAACAATTTTTATCATTTTTAGTTTTTAAATAGACTTAAAATTAAATCATTTTCAAAGAACATAACAATATAGACAAAATTTTATTCAGCAAACGTCAAAATATGAAATCTCAAGTTAACCATTGCAAAGAAAGCATAATAATAAAAAAAACCTATAAAGAAAATTTTACATTGAGAAGTGGAGTTCTGTTATACATCAGTAGGAATGCATGTCCTTATATACATTAAATTTATGATTCCAATGTTATTTGGGTCACAGAAACACAAACTTGGTAGAGGACTTTAAGTACTTACTTCCTATAAGGTTTGGTGAAATTCTGTGCAGCACTTTTGGAGAAGAAATCGAAAATGTGTCAACCAATCATGGTCCATGGCGGCCATCTTGATTTACGGATTGGCTCGAAAAACACAAACTTGGTAGAGGACCTTGAGTACTTGCTTCCCATAAAGTTTGGTGAAATTCCGTGCAGCGATTTTGGAGAAGTCAGAAATGTGTCAACCAATCAGGGCCCATAGCGGCTGTCTTTGATTACGGATCAGCTCGAAAAACACAAACTTTATAGAGGACCTTGAGTACTTACTTCTTATTAGGTTTGGTGAAATACTGTTCAGCGGTTTTGGAGAAGAAGTCGAAAATGTTTCAACCAATCAGGGTCCATGGCGGCCATTTTTGATTACAAATTGGATTAATGTGCCATGCCTACCGTAACGCGAGGCCTCGGTTTATACTGTTGCATCCGAAAGACAGGACACCCACATGACCAGAGCAGGACTCGAACCCCCGGACCTCCCGATCTACACGTAGAGTCGAGCGCGCTACCACTAGGCCATGCCGGCTTCCTCCTTGGGGAGAATCTTTGCAAAAATCACAAAGCATATCTTGACCCTAAAGAAAAGACATTGGCATGAAAAGTGTATGAGAAGATAGTGTTAAATGATTTAAAAAGTCTTATATGTAAAACAAAAATTACCACACCAATTTCTCAATCCCCTTGGGAATGCTCTTCATCAAAATCACGCATACACAACTAGACCCTAAAGAAAACTAGTATGGATCATATAGAGGTTTCTGGCATGAATAATTTGTGAAGATATTGGATAACATGATTAACTAAGGCTTATATAGGAACCAAATGCTCAAGGAACAGTGTGTCTCCTGCTAAGCATGAGCATGACTACCATATAAGGTGTGACTACCGGACAGACAGACAGACAAATAGATGCTGGACAGTGATCCCTATGTGCTGTTATGTTTAGCTGGCAACACGGAAACTGACCATGACCATTTCTCAGCCTCTGGGGGAGGATCTTCAAAATGAACATGCACAGCAAGAACATAAGGGAAACAAGATGACTAATAAATATTTTTCTGCTATGAATAGACTATAAGGGTAACTAGCAATTGTTTACAGTTGGATGGCTCGACAGACAGAAAGCTGGATGGACAGACGGACGGCAGACGACAGGGTATGGCATGAGCTTGAAAGTTCAATATGATGTCTTAAAGGTATGATTCATGCACGTTTTAGGATGTAAAAGTGTTGCGGATAAAGTCCTTTATATTTTTCCAACTTCTGTTTTTCAGAACTTTCTCTACTTGCAAGCACTTTTCAGTTTCTGCTTTTCCAGGGAGTTTCATGGAAATGAAGTTTTTCCAAAATGTTTTTTCACTGCATTCTTCTCCCCTTCATTCCATGGAATTTTTCGTTGCTATGTAAAAAGGATAATGCTCTTTGAATACTTATGTTTTAAGACAAGACAAAGGATAAAAAGATAAAAATTCATGAAAGGAGATTAAAGATGTCATGGTGTCAATGTCAAAGATGTCAATAACCAATAGGTTAAAACTGTGGTATAAGTTGAAACATTTTTCTACAAATGAATACACATGGGTTATCAAATCCTATCCATATGGTTCCAAAGTTATAGCCAAGTTGAAAGTGTGGCAAATTAACAAAAAGATATATAGACAAACAGGAATACATTCCATATTCTGTGGCATGACATTCCTCAATACATCCTGAAATTCAATGATTATATCATAGACAAGGGGAGATTATTTCAGATAAAGTTTAAATATTTACTATTGAAGAAATGGCAAATGACAACCTGTAATCTAACAAGGTTTTTGACCTTTGTGTCTGAGGTGATACATTATTGGTCAAAAGGTGCAAGATTAAAATCAAAATAAGATCATAGGCTGTCATTTACAGTGATGTCTTGTTAATCCAGGAACTCGATAATCTGGAAAATGTGAGTATAAAGACATAATCTCAGGAACAGATGTTTAAAGTATTCCATAAAACTATGTCTCAGTAATCTAGAAAAATCTTTAATCAAGACAAATCATTGGGCATAAACATGTTTGGATTAATAAGACATCGCTGTATTATTTACATTCTGACAAGAGGTGTGGTTTATATTCCTGATAGGCTGAGCAAGACTATATCGGTAATTTAAACAAAGTTGATTTCTATTGCGTAGATACATATAGGTAAAACATAGTAGATCGTGTTAGAATAGGTAGCAATTACTTCTAATCAAGTTTAAGTCTGCAGAATCCCTGGGGTTGTGGAGATTTAGTTGTGGAAGAGAAGTTTTATGACTGTCGGCCAATTAAAATCCAGGGCAGCGAAGTATATTGATGGGTTTGCTCGAAAAATACATATTTGGACTGCTTCTTGCTTGCTGTCAAGGTTTATTAAAATCTACACTTTAAGTGTAGAAAAGTTGAAAATTTTTGGCCAATCGGATAGTAGTCAACATATTGACCAATTGACCTGAAAAAAGCAATTGGGTACAGAACCTCCAGCATATATATTTGAATCAGCTAGTAGCAAAAACTTGCACATGTAAATAATCATCTTACCCCCAGTTCTTCTTCCCGTTTTTCCTTCTGTTGTTCCTCTCCTCCGTACATCTGTTTTAGGTGAATGGATTTCTAGAAAAGAAACAGTATATGGAACTTAAGAAAGAAGCAAATACTGATACATTAAAATAAACTTAATTTTGTTAGCAACAACTCTAACTCTGAGTCTTAGTCTTGTGCTGATCAACATCAATATGCATGCATGTTCTTTTGCCATAAGATATCCATATTTAATGTCCAGTGGTTCATTACAGTACACTGGAATTTCAGAAATACAAGAGTATCAGTGAAACTGACGGATGCTCCCCCAACTGCAGTTTAACTCCCAGCCCCCTCTCCAGACCTTTGATGACTGACCTTGGTTGACCTTTGTCCTCAAGCATATAATATATCCTGATGTAAAATCGTGTGGAATAGCAGCAAATTCTGATATATGGTTTAGGAAATTTGAGCTTGTACTGTAAACAACTACATGTACATGTTAGAGCGCCACCCTCCTCCTCTGCAAAATTTCTCACCTGTAAGAAAGTTCACCTGTAATTTACACAAAAGAAAATTCAATAATCTTGCAGGATACCAAACTTTCAAACATGTGGACAAGAAAAAGATATGGTACGGTCGCCGTGGAACATAATTTTCCCACGAAGAAACGTGGGCATCGTGGGCGCGACGCACTAAATTTACCTGTAGACGTCCACGCTTTATCGGTTGAATTTTTATATGCGATTAGCAATTTAGCCGTTTTTTCCGTGGGCAGCGTGGTCGTTTGAACGTGGACACTATACACTCATCTCGTTTAAATAAGAATGCAGCCGACGGGCAGTAATCGGAGTTAGCGCTAAGCATCAGATATAGTGGAATGTATTTATCTTATTCATAAGAATGTTATGCAGTAATACATGTCGAAGTCAGAGATTTAACTTTGCTGTAATTTACGCTTTCACTGAAATCATTATTACATGACTAGCATCAAGAATCGCATATTGTAGCAAACGATAATTACAATGTATTTTAAATTTAACTTATAAGGATAGCAAACGTAAGCTTTTCATGGTGACAAAATTGTTAATTTCAAACAGGGAAGCCAGTATATTTATCCAGTATTAATTAATTATGTCTTAGTCTATGCCGGTGTGCTCTCGATTCGCTTACTCGCTTAATATAACATCTAATACAATTGGGTGTGAAAGGGGCCCTCGTAAGGGGTGTCACTGTTATTTACCAGTATAAGAAAGCTTTGGAGATCACCTGTACAACTTTATTTAAAATAGATAAGTACACGTATTTTTGTTTTCTTTAAAAATGTACATGTACTTCATGTGCATACTATACGTAAAAGAACGTTCGAATAATTCTTCATTTCGATTTTGCACAGATAACGCTTACCTAAGGAATAAACAAGCCAAATTACGTTACCCTTATGAGGGCCCCTTTCATGCCATCGAGCGACAAAGTGTATTGAACTTAATTAATCGTAAGGCAATTTGAAGTTCAAATAAATCATTACGTATTCTGATGGCTACACGCATGATTTTGTCCACCATTCTGAGATTTTTTAGACCCCCTATATCAATTATAACTCGTAAAACAAATCATATTGTTTAAATGACCCCGAGATGTCAACACATTCAATCCTTTTTGTCCAGCACGTGCCGATTAGACAGTGACAATCCAGGATATAGAAAACATGATAAGTTGCACTGCTTACATCTATAAAGATATCGCAGATTCTTAAAGATTTTCATCACTGGTGAAACTGTGAAAACAAAGACTCGTAATTCTTTTATAAAATATGCAATGAAGTGGTGTTTGAATCAACATGCCATTTTAGACATTTGGTTTGGTATTGAATTTGTGATAGATTTCTGAAATTCCCTCCTATACATGTATAATTAGGTTTTTAATTCACCCCTATCCACTGTTAGTTCTGCAATTAGTGAGTTCAACTGTCCGCCAACGGTATCGTGGGCATGTAATAGGTTCGAGTGGACATTTTATACTGGCATTGCATGGGCTGCCCGGCGGTGCACGTGGATTTTCCTAATTCCACGTCGACTGTACTGTATTTAATCAATTGTAAATTGTAAACATATTTTCGCCAAAAATGTTTTTAGTCCAAAAATGACTTTCACCTTTACCGAGTGACTTTGAATGACATTTGTTCTAGAGCATGTATCCTAATGTACAATTGTGTAAAATATCAAATTCAAATTCAGACATGACAGGCGACTACTTGTTTCTCCGAAAATTTTTTGGGGCGCATATAAAAACGTAGCAAGGCATGTGCATGTATCATCACGATAAAGACTTTAGACAGTTTGCAAATTTGTGATAGCTGATTTGACGACAGTTGACATTGTATATTAGTTTTTTTAAGAGTAAATATTAGTGAGCTGGGATGAATGTCCGGGAAGCTAATGCAATATCCTTAGTGTCAGCGTCAGAGGCTTGACACAAAAACTTTAACCTGGGCTATACCTTCTGTACTAAGAGGAGTAAAGTCTTGAAACTTCACACGTTTACCTTCTGTAAGTCTCTTTCATTTGGGACAATGACCTCTGATCTTGACCTTAAAGTTTGACCTACTTTTCAAAAACGTTAACCTGGTCTAAAACTTTTAAACCCAGAGCGATAGAATCTTGAAACTTCACACATGCATACCTTGTGAAAGGCCTTTGCATTTGAGACCATGACCTTTGGCCTTGATGTTAGATCTACTTTTCAAAAACTTTAACCTTAGGCTAGCACTTTTAAATCAAGAGGCATAGAGACTTGAAACTTCACACATGCATACGCAGCACAATTAAGGCCGATTTCGTTTTTTTCCCTAATAAAAACGAATATTACTATTTCATGTCACACGTATTGTCACAATACAGCTATTATCTTTACAAGACTTTTTAGTTTTTAATTAAACGCATGATCCTTAATGCGTTCAATACTATGTAATTTTCACGTGACTTAAGTTCTAAAAATTGAACAAAACTGAACAACCTTGAAGTTAAACCAAAAGCATCCCCTCTTAACGTCAAATGATCATAAAAATCTTGTAATATATGAAAAGTTGATGACATTTCCTACAAGGAAAATGCTGCGGGATCGTGATATAACAGAAAACAACTGGATATTAACAGATAATAGATCGCAAAAAGGACGTTTTCTGATATGACATACCGGTTAATTCCTTTTGTTAATTTATACAATGATAGCTGGAATTTCACATGACCCGCAGTATTTTTACTATAGAGAAAGACACAACGGACTAGTTGATGATCCAAGTTCAAATACTAGAATCCCATTAGCATCCAGTTTGGACAAGTTACAGTGTATTTCCAAAAGGTTTTATATAATAAGACTTTATAATGATTTCTAGATGATTACTAAAATATCTTACCATCAGAAGAATGTTTCAAAGATAAGTCTATTTTCTGCTGTGTTATCATTATCATCACCATCTTAATCATCATTATCACCACCGCCATCATCATCACTTCCAACGATCGGGATTTCTAAAAAAAATAAAAAATAAAAAAAAATAATAAAAATAAATTAAAAAATGTCTCATCTTTCGATACCTGGTCTACCTTTGATCAACAAAAGCAACCAACAAACAAAGTTTTATTAACATATTTTAAGCATGACGATAGAAAACACACTATGAGACTATGACAATATATGTCTCTTTTACTTGAAATTGATAAGGTGAGCTAAAATGTCCAAGAGAAGGTTAATATTAATTTGATCTGAAATGATTGCAACTTTTGTTAGTTGAATCTAAATTACTATCATTGTCTCTTTGAAGTTTGGAGCTCTTTTGAAATAATCGCTCAATTAACATATAACATTATTTATCAGCCTTTTATGAAAAATCTTAATTTGAATTTAAGAATTTATATTTACCTCCTTCTGGATCTACATAGATTTCATCAAAACTTTGTCCAATATTGCTCATGATTCCCCTTTTTCTGCTGAACACAGCATCTGGTAATAATATGCACAGTGAGCACGGATGTCATGACCTATAAAGTTAGTACTAGTAGATCAAGCTCATTTTCTTTCAAATTTACTAATTGGTAAAGAGTGCATTTTTTTCTCAACTTTGTTGACTTCAAAAGAGCTGGTTCTTCAGCCCCACACAAAGATGAAACTTTCGTCAACAGATCAATGATTAATTGCCTATGATAAGATGTTTATAAAACAAAAACTAAAAAATGCAAATTGTGTCTTAGATATCAATGAACTATTTAAAATCAGTTACTTCACATATACCTATCACACTGATGGGTAATTTAAAAATCAAATTATACTCACATTCAATAGATTCTGATTTTGCAGACTCCGTTTTAACTACAAAAATTAAAAACAAAATATTCAGAATATAAGATGAACAGAACTTCGATGCGCCAAAAGTGACAATGTGTAGAATATGTACTGAAACATATAAAAAAAAAAAAAAACAATCTATAAAAGTATTAAATAAGTAATCATCAGAAATTATCTCTTTGATAAAGAAGACTGAAAAGGTAGGGCTTTTAATATTTTTAACCTGTACATAGCTACCAGGAGTCTTGACATTTGTTCAATAAGTATTACTCCTTTGACGGGTAGAAGAAGAAGAAATATATAAAAAAAAAGAAAAAATAAAGAGAAAGTGAGCTCCATAAATATCAGAGTTTTCTCTATTCATCATGATATATTACCCGACAATTTTATTATTTCAAATGTCATATTCTACTGAAATGTATTATTCTTTCTTATGAAAATGATAAATTGTGACCATAAAACAGTTATATCGGTAATTTGTAGTGTTATTTCGGTGAATCTCTGTTACTTCGGAAATGTCAAATTCTATTTTTGGCAACAGCGGCCATGTTTTCTCTCCGATCAAAAACGAAGCTAAAAATTTGTGCATAATATGGTGAGGAACAAGCATGTAAATTTTCATTGAATTCTGCCTAAGCTACAAAATAGATCTAGTCAACATGTGAACAACACCAAACATTTACTTTGAACTTCCTCTGATTCTTCAACAGTTAAAGATGTGAATGACAACCTTCAGTGATATAATACAAGGTCAGTCAGGCAGATGACAAGGTCAGTCTGGTATATCCCCTCTCATTAAGGTCATTTATGCCACTTCTACAAATCTATGACATAACATGCTACACTCCTAATAATGTGAATCACAACTTTCAGTAATATAATACAAGGTCAGTCTGGCAGATGTTAAGGTCAGTCTGGCATATCCCCTATATCACAAGGCTGATATATTGCCACTATAACACATTTATAGCACAACATATTATACTCCCAATGAACTGAGTAACATGCTGTCTTTGATATAATACAAGGTCACTCTGGCATGTCTCCTATTATCAAGGTTGTAAAATATGTTTGGCGGCACTTTAATTTATATGCATCATATTTTAGAAATGACAATACATACCAATAAACAATATACGCCACAGTTATAACCATCTTTTTGCTTTGGATGCTCCTTTACTTCTACATTGTCAACCGATATGCTTGTGCTTCCTTCTACATATTTGTAGAAAATTTAACTTTAACATCCTTGACGAGCATTTGCAATACTTCATAATGATCTAAAGTTCAAGACTGAACGGTCTCATCCAAAGTAGTTATAGCTGTTCGGGCAATAATATCTATTGAAACATTGCTTGAAGTTTTGGCATTGTTAACTAAGCTCTCAATTTCTTTGTTGCTCATCTCTTTGACTATATCTGCAATATATTAAACACAATGACAGTAAGTTGTAAACAAGACGTTTTTGTGAAACACAGATGCCCAAACAGCAACAAAGTTGAAAGATGGCAACACTCTCAATGTCTTACATTTTGACCCTGTCACTTTCTCAGGAGTATATGATGTCATTGAGGTAGGTGTAACCCTAGGATGAACCCACAGTCAAAGTTTGTTTACTTTATCACCATCTAAACTTAAAATATGCCACATATAATGGTTAAGTAGGACAGACTTACAGGCTAACCGATGGACAACGCAAGTGCTAGATGCCCCCTAATCTTTCAGGCTAATGGGCATAACAATGCAGATAGTTAAATGTTCAGAAAATGAGACAAGAATAAATTAAACTTTATTGATATTTGTAATTTTGACAAACATGTACAAGAGGGACAATACAATTCCCTCTGTGCTGAAGTTGTAAGGAAGACCAACTGTATGAAGTTTTGACGTGCTGGATAAGAAAGTACACATACATGTAAGGAAACAAATGTATTTATGGGAACAAAGAGCAATTTGTGTAAATATACCTTTCAGTTGCTCCTGAATTGTTTTAGGAACTGTTTCACGACCCTCAATAATAACTGTTTCAACATCTGCAATTTTCTCTTCTTTCTTTCTTGGTTACTTTAAGGAATGTATTCTTGTCTTCTTTAATCCTGCTTGAAGAATTTTCTTCCTTTTCTTCACACTTTCCTCAATTCTAATTATATGAGTCTTCTCTTCTTGTTGACCCTGTTCATAATGTTTTGGGGTTTTTTTTCAATTTATTTGTATACTGTTGTTTTTTTCTTGAGAGCTTCTTTCTTTCCTCTATATTCTCAGTGCAAATTCCAGAGCCCTTCTACAAATTACTATTGATCACAGTGAATGCCTTATTCAGTATAAGGTCAAGTTCTAATAATGTGTCCTCGTTCTGACAGAATAAAGTAGCATTTTGAATTAAAGAAAGTTTTTCTCTGCATTGCACTGCTAAGGACTATAAAGATTTGGGGCCTTCTTGGCTGAAGGTAAATCAACAAAATCTCCTGAAGCAACATCATTTGAATCTACAGTAAAATGGCCTTCTCTGTCACTTTATCAATCTCATCTGCCTCAATACCTTCTAATGGAACAGGCACTGGGAAACCAATGTCTTTCAAGTCAATGGTAAAATATGGAGAGGGTCTGTATTAAAGTGGCAAATCCTCCCACGATGAATCTGCTCTATTTGTTACTCCAAAAATGTGTTTGCAAGGATGTAATGTCCACATCCAAGCATGACATTCACAGCTTGGCATCCTATGGTCATTTTCTAAAAGCACTTTATAACCAGTTTTCTGTATTAACTGTACAAACTATTATGTAGTATAAGCAAGAAAAACTAAATGGCTACAAGGAAACATATCTGTTCCAACTATATTTATAAAGCTTTGAGATTAAGCAAACGCTACATGTTCAAATGCAACTAAAACATCACAATTAACATATTCTAACTTGTACAATTTCTAATACACATGTATATCTAAGATAACGTTAAGATGGCTGTAAATACCTGAAATTTAATGACTAAATGAATTTGTTGGTGCTTACACTTTTTGATGGATAATAAGCCGCAAATTCAAATATATAGTTATAGGCCATGATAAAAGTTGTTGTAATTCTACCTCGTGTTTAGATATTATGTTGTCTTTCGACATTAATGGTCAATTGAACACCTCACTCTATGACAAACGTGACGATGGCAATTTCCCTATCACAAACTTTCCTTTCATAAGTAGCAAACATTCCATCATACGGCGTATTCATATCTCAGTTAATACGTTATTCCAGAGCATGTTCAAATTACAATGACTTTGTTTTGAGGGCTAGGCGACTTTCAGTTTAAGTTGCTCAACCAGGGTTATGTAATGTGCTAGACTAGCAACGTCACTGAGAAGTTCTACGGTCGTTACGAGACTCTTATTACTCCATATGATATCTCGTTATCCAGACTTTTAAATGATATTCTGGACTGACAACTTCTATATTAGAAGGTTACCTACTTTGACTTCTCCATATATAAATACATATGGAATTCACACGATTTGACTCTTTCTACTGGGTATATGTGACGGGTGTTGCTGGCAAGGAGGAAATGCTCACTCTCCCCGGGTACCTGATCTCACTCCATCACAGGGGTTCACATGTGTTCTTCAAGTAGACATATTTTGTTATTTTCCACTTTATTTTCACTGATTTTGTATGTTCTCTGGTTTCATGGTTTTTGGACTTACGGTTTGGATTTATCCATCATCTTTACATAACAATATAACAACATTACCCCACACATATTTTGTACGACCTATCATAAGTGCATGCCCCAAGCTAAAGAATATAAGTTTTACAGGACTAATAAGAATTACACTTATATATTCTTTATTGTTTCTTAAACAAAACTCAAATCAATTGAATTTAAACCAAATCTCCTAGCAATGTGAAATTGCACACTGGAACAACTGACATGGGTCCATCCTGACTACAGAGAAGTCTCGGCACACATCTTTTTTTTAAATTGGCAAGTAAGTTAGTCGAGATAGAGAGTTACTCTTAAATATAAGTTGTACTATTATTATTCCATTTAAATAGCTATATTTCAAATTGATTAACATTCATGTTTACATACATATGTTACTATGGAAAGCATGAGTGACAGAAAACACATGTACAGCTACATGTATATATCGAAGCGAGTATGTATATATGCATATAATGTCTTAATATCTTACCTGGTATAGTCGCTTGTGTCATAACATTGCTCAAGTTTTGTTTAAGTTAATGTTTTAATTCAATCAAACAAAATAAAATAATAATAATAGCCTAGTCCAATGTTTAATAAAGCGGAAATAAGAAAAACGCACATACAGTCAAGTATGAATGAAAGGGCGATGTTGACCTGTAATGTGCTAAACTAGTCTTCCTCAGAACTCCCTACTGTAACATGAAATGTAAGAACTCGCAGTGGTCTGCAAAATTTAGTTATTTTCTATCACTTTACAAGACCAGCGTAATTAGACTTAATTGTCAGAGGCACTGAAACATGTTCAAGAACCATGATCATTTAATCACAAATTAAATACAGGATGACGCACGATACACTGAAGGAAACTTCATTAATATCAAATGAGATTTACTGTAATTTTATTCTGTATTTAGATCCCACTATTCTAGTAACTTAAAGATGGTCAAATACATTTGTGGAATATAATTGGTACTGTAAAGATATTGTATTTCATGGTTTTGTTCTCTCTTTACTGTACATTGTTGCGACACACAGTCCCTTTGTACAGTGGAACTTGCATTGCATGCGTTGAGTTATGCTCCAAGTTGAATATACACCTCTTATGAGTTTATGAAACTTTCTAAACACTATTACCAACAGCTATCACTTTTATGCAGTGGTGATCAGTTTGCTTGACGCGTATTCTATTCAATCAATGGCTGTTGCTGTTAGACAATTAGGAGACCATTACTCCTGCAGACGCTTGGTCTCTACTCTGGTAACATAGGAAACAGTTTCCATCAGTTACTTCAGTATTTGTAAGTCAAAGTAAAATAGAAGGTTATGAAATAGGGACATTATAATTTGAACCACTCTGCCTAAGAAGGGAAAAAATGGAGGATGAAGGTTTAAGTTTTTGCTTCAATGTTGTGATCTGATGCGATAAAATCAGCTACCTTATCCCAAATCAGTAAACTTTGTTTCAAAATACAGGTATACCTTGCAAACCAAATTGAAGATGATCAACATAAACACTCGTCATCACACGGTCTACAGCTGCAGTGTGTATACATTTAAATAAAATGCATTGGTAATAAACCGTATCAAACATCATACACAGTGATGTACATGTAGAGACGTACATGTAGTCTGAGCTTAACTTGCCTTGGTAATGTACCGTATCAAGCATCATTATTGTTCGATATAGCGTTATGTAGCAGTTATAGTATCTTTAGATATAGCGTTGTGTAGTAGTGTCATTAATATGATGTATGGAATGTTAGGCATACCATTGTGTGGTGGTTATATTAATGTAAATTACATGTATGGTATGTGCAGGGATGATATTAATGTAAGGTATAAGACTGTGTATGATCTAGGGTATGGGATTTGCAGTAGATATATTGTAAGTTATGGAGTAGTTATACAATGTGAGGTATGGAAATGAAAAGGAGTATATTAACAAAAATTATATTACTGTAAGATACGGGGTTTTGTGGTAGGTATACTATTGTAAAGTATGTTGGTGCTATTGTTAAAGTATGGTGGTGCGCTGTAGGTATAATACCACTTGGACTCTGTTTATTATGTCGTAAAGCAGAACTGGTATTATGCTTCAACTACCCATAGGTGTGGATTTTCTTTGAATCATTGAATCATTTCCCTTCTATGCATTTATGTAATTGTATGTTCTTTTGAATTCCTTGAAAAACAACATTGGGCCTTTTGTTTAAACAAAAAACCTGCCCCTGTGTATAATGTAGAACGTTATACAACTAACACAGATAAATATTTGTCTATCTAAAACGTATTCTGACAAAAACACATAACCATATCTACTTCTGTAAAACTTACATGTACAATGACGAAATAAGGTTTTTCTAAATATCCACATAAATTTTAGTTCTAAGCGAGTACTTTACATGAATGATTACAGTTTCACTACAAATTAACTTATCTAGTAGATAAAGTTCAGTACAATTTGATACAAATGTATTCTTGTTATCCCATTTCGGTACGTTAGAATGAATACACACACATACACACACATACGCACACACACAGGGACTCTGACAGAATAAATTCTATATAAAGAAATAATAAATACTGTATAGGAGTGTCGTTTTAATAATAATTGTGATAACGAGAAGGTATGGGGCTGTGTATTGGGTGTAATATTGATGGCGGTAGGGTTATGCAGTGGTTATATTAGTAGAAGGCATGGGGCTGTGTACTGGTTGTAATATTGATGGTGGTAGAGTTTTGCAGTGGCTATATTATTACAAGGCATGGGGCTGAGTTCTGCGTGAATATTGATGCTTGTTGTTTGGTTGATTGGTGTTTTACGTCGCTTTCAACAATATTTCAGTTATATCGCGACATGGAAGTAGGAGGTTACCAGCCTTTAAACATAGTGGCGTAACCCGGAAATCGAACCCGGATCGTCGGCGCCGCAAGTCAAGCGCTTAACCACAACACCACGCATGCCTTTTAATATTGATGGTAGTATAGTTATGCAGTTACTATAGTATTAGAAATGATGATGTTGTGTACTAGCGTAATATTTTTGTGGTAGGGTTATGCAGTGGTAATATTAGCTATGGTAGCTATGCATTGCCTATATTGTTAGAAAGTATTGTGACCGTGTAGTATGGGTAATGGACTATATTGTTAGAAGGTATGAGGTTATGTACTGGGTGTTATATTGTTGGTGCTATGATTACGCGGTAGCTACATTAATAGATGGTATGCAACTGTGTAATGGGTGTAATATTGTTGGTTGTATTTATTTTTCTGTGCCTTGACTATACTATTAAAAATTATAGGCTGTGTACTGCGTGTAATATTGTCAATGGCAGGCTTTAGAAAGTCGTATGTGCAATTTGTACAACCTATGACGTCTTTATGTTGTGGCGTCACATTGCAAACATTGACTTCATAACTACAAACCACGGAGAAGTAGCATTTATACAACTTCCCACATCGAGTATTACCAAAATTAACTACTCGGAATAATCATAAAAAAAACCCCCATAAGCCATTTATAGATTATGTATGGATTATTGTACTTATTATATCTTCGAAGCCACACGAATTTTTTTTGTCATCAAATAGTATCTATAGATACACACAAATTAGAGGAAATTTGTGATTATTCCTATAGCACTCAAAGGTTTTTAAATCATGTAGTTCAAATTTGAAAATTATGCATAGCCAAAGGCATAGAAATAGGATAGCCGGAAAAAGAAAAAGTAAACAAATGAAAAGACATAATAGAGTATAAACGAACTTCCGCAAGTATCCGGAATAGAGAGAACATTCCCTGCTATCATTTAAGTTCAGTAGAAACCAAGCAGAGTCCAGGGCGTAGAAACTGGTTGGGATAGGTCTTTTTTCAGAATTTCTTTTCATTCAGATCTCTTGCCGTATCTGATTTCTCAAATTCAATTAGTACAATTAAGGTATGTAGTATAACTACAAGCTCAATTACAATTTTGAAGCTTGATCACCGTAGAAATTGGAATGAGAAACTTCGCTGCACACAAATTTGAAACTTTTTTATCCAGTTTTTCTCCTGGAGATGTATAAAAATACCCAATTTAAAAGAAAACGGTTTATAAATGCTTCATGTTCAAATTGTACAACCTTGAACGTCTTTATATTGTGGCATCACCTTTCAAAGACTGACCTCATAACTAAAACCCACGGAAATGTAGCATTTCTATCACTTCTCATGTCAAGTATTACCGAAATCAACTGCTGGGAAAAATCATCAAGTCATTTATGAATTATTGTGCATATTTTATCATGGAAGTCTCACCTCATTTATTATCATCAACTCGTGTAAGTAAATAAGCTCAAGTTGGAGGAAAATTGTGAACATTCCTATAGGACTGTAAGGCTATTTTAATCATGTGATCAAAATGTAAAAGTTATGCATAACCAAGGACATAGGAATAGAAAAGTCGAAAATGAAAGTTAAAAAAACGAAAAGACATAATAGAATATAAACGAACTTCCAAAATTGCCGGGATAGAGATAACATTACATTGCTGTCATTTACTTTCAGTACAAAATCAAGCAGATTCCTAGTACGGATGTCACACTCTGTGTAGAATCTGGTTGATATAGTTGGGGGTTTTTTTTGTTCATATAAAAACTTCATCTACTGTCATTAATAGTGGCAATTAGAAATGCGATTAGGGTATATTAGTTCTGTTAGTGCTATATATGTAAGAGCCTTATAGTTGGTCGGGGAAATATACAAAGATTTCCAGTATGTGCATAAATAGAATGATGAATGATAAAAATTAGAGAAATTCCTTATGGTTCATGATGACTACTCTAATCTCACATTTGTTTCGAAACATTTACCACCTTTAAATGTAAAACTATACATATATTATCAATATATAGATATTTAAATAGCTGTATATCTTAATAAACACATTAAGAATCAAAATATCTCTAAAAGGAAATAACATTACTATAATTGCAAAATGCAGAATAACTTTAAATCAAGAAGAAATTTCATTTCAATGTGTGAGCTACATGTAGTTCACAGTGGAATGCAAAACACCGCTAGACACAAATTAGACAGTGGGAACCCTACCAGGACCCTACCTTTCATCAGAGGTAGGGCGCATGGACTCTGTTTGTTATGTCTGATAAAGGAAATTGTATTGTCCACCAGTAATCTGTAGTGAGATATTTTCTCCGAAAACGCCTTCTTCTGTTTTAAATAAAATCTGCCCCATTTGTATAATGTACAGCGTTGTATACAACTTGCACATATAAGGTTTTGTCTATTGAAATTTCTAAAAGAAAAAAAAAATCCTCTTCTGTGGGATTAACATGTCTAGTGACGGCACAAGGGTTTTCTAAATTCCACATTAATTTTACTTGCTAGCGAGTATTTATGAACTTAGATGGGGTGTGATGTAGAGTAATGTATAGTAGGTGACGTCAGAGGGAGACAACATGCGTGTGATGAGAAATTATTAAGTTTAAGTAAGTACAATGTTTTCTGTTATAGTTTCCTGGTACCTTAGGAACGTGCCATGCAGTCGGAAAGACTATGGATGTCTAAAATATGGATAGAAAGAAAGAAGTGAGTCTGGCATTTAGATACTTTATTACAGATTTTAATATATTTTGTAATGATTACACATTGTATGTGATGGCTGCATTTGGTCAATTACTGTGCATTAGTACATACTGATTCCATGTGCTAGCCTACATCATTATACCCACCTAACAAACAACGTTTGGGGGATAAACAGGAGACAACATGTCCGTTCACAACTTCTCCGGTCGTGATCTCTTACCCCCTCTTGTCGGGATCTGGATACTATTTTCTCACTATTGTTAACCATGACCCAACGGTGTGTGATGTCTTTCCCTCAAGGTTACATAGCATATATAGCAAAAATCCTTCTTACTGTTTGATCTGGATAATATTTCACAGAATTGTTGTACATGAACACAAGTTGTGTGTTGATTTGAACTAAGGTCATATCTGTAGGTCAAGGTCACGGAGCACACATAGCTAAAATAATTGTCCGGGCCATAACTTCTTACAGTCAAATTCGATCTAAATAATATTTCACACAATTCTATTCCGTGTCCTTATTGTGTGTCATGATTTCAAACCAAGGTCATATCGTCAAGGTCAAAGTCACAGTGCACACATACCCAAAATCATTTTCCTGGCTATAAGTTCTCACTGCAAAAATTGATTTGGATAATATATCACATAATTGTTGCCCATGACCCAGGGATGTGTCATGATCTTAACTCAAGATGATATCTCCGAGGCCAAGGTCAAAGCTCACGCATGGTATAAATCCTTGCCATAACTCCTTTCTGGATCTGGATAACATTTAAAACTGCTGTTGCTCTTGATAAATTGGTGTGTTTTGACCTCGAGCAAAGATCATATATTCAAGGTGATCACAGTTCATACATACCCAAAATCCTTGGACGTGTCATAACTTGTTACTGCCCCGTTAAATCTGGATTATATTTCACACAATTGCTGAACAATGTCTCAAATGTGTGTGTTGTAACTTGACTCCAGATCATATCTCCAAGGTCAATGTGCACTTATTCTCAATACAGTAGTATGGGTCATAACTCCTTACTGCTATGTAAATTGTGGAAAGTATTTTATACCATATCTTTTTTCATGATACAAAGATATCAATATCCGTCTGTTTGCCTATCTGTCTGTCTGTCAATGAAACTTTTCCGTGCCCTAACCACTTCCTTTTGCTTTGGATGGAGATACAATTTTACACAATTGTTGCTCATGATTCAAGGATGTCTCATTATCATGAGCAAAGATCATATCTGCAACATCAAGGTAACAGTGCATACATAACCAAACTTCTTGTCGGAGTCATAACTTCTTCCATTTAGTTTGGAGGGAGATGTTATTTATACAATTGTAGTCCATGATCTCGGGTGTTTCATGACCTTCAAACAAGTTAATATCGACAAGTCAAGGTCACAGTGCACACATAGCCAGAATTTTGTCTGCGCCGTAACGTCTTCATACTTCGGCGTGTATTGACATTGAACGAAGGTTATATCTTCAAGATGAAGGTCAGAATGCACAAAAAACAGATTGCTTCCATTGATTATATCTCAAAAGTGGGACATCGTTTGTTGCCCTGGGGGGGGGGGGGGGGGGGTTATCCCGTTAGGAAAGCTCTCGTTTCCTTTTTTTCTGTTCTGGATTTTCATATATGTACGTAGGAGGTATATTATGTATATAAATTAGTATCATAACCAAGGTTACCTTTCATAAGTAGGTATTATAAAAACAGCTTTATAGGAAAGTTTATAGACATTTCAACAGATATAGCATATATAAATACATTCAATCGAATTATCTACAAGTAGGTTTAGTGTTACTCAAAATGTACACACAGGAATTGAATTCGTGAGAATTATGAAGTAGATCAAACTCATAATGAAGACCTGTATGCCCATTAACCATAAATTAGCTTTCACCACGAAGGGTTATAATTTGTGGTCTTGAAAGAACGATCATGAGCATATTTATTGGATTGCGCGGATAATATCCGATTGACGGGCTGGTCCCGTCATTCTATGTAGTCTCCTAACATTAACAAGAACTACAATGTATTATGATGGTGATGATATCCACGGTGACTGACTCAATGATACGGATGATGATTATAATTATTATTTGTAAATAATTAAAAAAAAAATCCCTCCGAAATCTAACTAAATTATTTAATCTAGGTTTTTGAAATATTTTGAAGAAGGTGTAGTTGTGATTATATTGGCTTCTTTACAGAACAGTGCTGTTATGATCACCAGGATTGACTGATAAGGATGATGATTATAATTATCATCATTTTGCGCCATACATCCTGACCAGCTGCATTTTCACCTCTCATAGAAAGGGATAAATATTACCAAAGGAATAACAAAATTAAAATTATTAAAACTGTCCCTTTATTATATTACAATTATTCCAAAGAAAAATGATTATCGATGGTGTATGTTCTTATTAGTATTATCATTTTCCAGTTTTTCGATGCAATACGTAAAAATGACATACCTGTGATAGAGGACTTATTACAAAAAGGACTTGATGTTAATATACGAGAATCTCAGGTGAGTACATTTAGGGGGTTTTGTCAAGTTGATAGTTAGAACAGTCTGGTGTTCAGCCGAAGATTTGTCCCGTTATTTATTTAAATTTATGATATCAGATGCTTGCTTTGGTCTACAGATCAGTTAACCATTCTAACCGATGGGCTTCCACAAAGGAATTGGTCGTCCGGTTATATCGGTACCACAAATACTGAGAAAATCAAAACATTCGTGTCATTTTCTAAGTGTTTCTCCGTAAAATCCACAACTGCTGGTTAAATTAACACAGCGAGTGAGGCCAAGTCATAAAGACCAAGTGGCCGAAAAGTTGTGGATACAGAGTGTTTTGGAAGTAGTCAACAGATTTTACAAGTCCATCATTTTTACACAGTTATGCATGAGCAATAGTGACAACTATCTACAGGATATATACAGTGACCATTGTTAGCACGGCATTTGGTTGCACGAGAAAGAGCATAACTTTATAAGTTCTTCAATGAAGACTGACTGGCGAAGATCGTTCTCGATAAGGTAGACCACGTGCAACTACGGTCCGCGATGATCGTTATGATCATGCATAGCGTTGACGCATCTTTATCAACGTCATTTACCAGCAACAGTTACGGCCAAACGTTATGGTGCCAATGCACACACTATACACGTAATACTTTAAGGGCTAGAAATAGGCCGATACGAGCTTACAGCCATACTTCGGACAGATTCTGACGCCTTTTCATCGCAATACTCGCGTTAACTGGTGTAGACATTTTTAATTAACGTTTTAAGAGGAATGACTGATTAACGTTTTCTTTACTGACGAAGCAAGGTTTAACCTTAGTCATGATGGTCGAGCCAGGGTTTACCGTCGACAAGGAGAATGATATACTGACACATGTCCTTCAAAGAAACATGTTTGGTGGTGGCAGCGTTGTGATATGGGGTGGAATCATTATTATCTCGTATGTACGACTTAGAATGTCGTACGTACGACTACGTATGTCGTACGTACGAGATAATAAGTCGTACGTACGACTTAGTATGTCGTAGGTACGACATAATGCCTCGTACGTACGACTTATTATGTCGTACGTACGACTTAGTATCTCGTACGTAAGACTTAGTATCTCGTACGTACGACTTAGTACGTCGTAGGTACGACTTATTATCTTGTACGTACGACTTATTATCTCGTACGTACGACTTAGCATCTCGTACATACGACTTAGTATCTCGTACGTACGACTTAGTATATCGTACGTACGACTTATTATCTCGTACGTACGACTTAGTATGTCGTACGTACGACTTAGCATCCAAAACAAATGTTTCACTTTGGCAGCAATACGCTTCCGTAATTTATAGATACACACAATTGATTTATCTGCATGTAGGGTTAGTGTTACTCAGAAGGTACACACGGGAATTGAAATTGTGAGAAGTATAAAAAGTATGAAGTAGATCAACCTCATAATTAAGACCTGGTGTACAGGATAACCATCGACCATAAATAAGACCTGGTGTACAGGATAACAATAGCTCATAATAAATGAAGGGTGATAATTTGATAATGATACTGATGATGATTATAATTATTATTTGTAAATAATTAAAAAACAAAACCGCAAAATCTAACTAAATTATTTAATCTAGTTGTTTGAAACATATTGAAATCGCTCTAGCTGTAGTTTTGATTATGTGGCTTCCATTATATAACATTGTTCGAGGAGAGGGTTAGAGGATGTTGCTATAAATGCAATTGACTGGCGTTGGCTGCTTTAATTGAGAGTCCGAGGTATAATCACTGCAAAAAAACCTAAGTTTCCGTTTGCGGAAACCTGGCGGAAACCCTGCGGAAACATGAAGTTTCCGCCAGGTTTCAGGTGGCCGAAACTTGCTGGAAATGTCCCAGTTACTGCAGGTTTCCGCAAGGTTTCCGCGCGGAAACCTTCCGGAAACTTGATGTTTCCGCAAACTGAAAAACTTGCGGAAACCTGCAGTAACTGGGGACATTTCCAGCAAGTTTCCGCCATCGGAAACTGGCGGAAACCAGGACATTTAAGGAAATGTACATAAATGAAACCAGCTGAACTCAGAACATATCCTCCATATAAACTGGAAAATTAAATTTTTCTGTAACCAGCTGGAGACCAAAGGAGGTTTCCGCTACGGAAACTGGCGGAAACCTGCTGAAACTAGGACATTTTGTAATAAATGAAATATCTAATTATGTAGTAAAGATGCCAAGAGATGTTGTTTCCCCGGAAGTAATGGTAGAAATCAACCTCTTGCAATTCAATAAAAACTGACAGCTAATTTTGTATCTTGAAATCTAATATATCTACTGTATAGGCCATCACATTTTCAGAGACAAAAAAAAAAATACACAAACAAAAGAAATACAATAATAATTCACAATTGTTTAATAGTATTCAGTATATGTTCAAACTTGCACATACAACATTCACAAAGTAACTGACAAACAAAGCTTTTTAAATTCCTGTGTTTTGAAAATGTTTACAGCGTTTCATTTCGCCACTTCAAGATTAAACAAAAACCAGAGCAAATGAATGAAATCAATGTTCTGTCCTTGTAATCAAACTATCTGAATTTTCACAAATACGTGTTCCTGTAAGAATTTGAAACTTGCGACGTTGTGTACATTGAGAATTGCATTCTTTAATGTCCTCTCATTGATATTCTGTCCACTGATCTTCTGTCATCTTAATCCTGCTTCTGAAAACAAGAGATGTAAATTAAAAACTACACATACATGTACATAGAGACTAAATCAGAAATTATAACTTGGAACTACATGTCCATACAATTACGTGCTTTAACAGAACAATTCTGAATAAGCTTCCCTAAACAATACACCAAAAATTACAATTTTATTTTTATTAATTCCATGCATAGATCTACCTCAAATGTCAACAAATCTAAATAGATTCCAGTGGCAAAATATAACAGTACTTGCAATCGTGCATAACAAGGACAAATACTTTTACTAAATTTAGTAGAAAACTGACAGTCATTAGGGGCCAAATGGATGCCTGTCGCCATGACCTTGACTATAATTTTGTATCAATGGAAAGGTCTTGTCACAAGGAACACAGATGCTAAATACTAAAGCCCTACTTCTAATAATTTCAATAGTTACAGTCAGTGTTAAAGTTTTTTCAAATGCAGGTCAAAGGTCAATGTCAAGGCCCCATAATATCAAAAGAAATGTCTTTTCATAAGGAACACACATGCCAAATATGAAAGCCCTACTTCTTACGGTTCCACAGTTATGGTCAATGTTAAAGTTTTTCAAATGCCGGTCAAAGGTCGATGTCAAAGCCACATGATCAAAAATCTTGATACCCAACTGAAAGGTCTTGTTATAAGGAACATACATGCAAAATATGAAAGCTCTACCTGTGACAGCGTAAGAGATGAGGCCAATGTTTAAGTTTAGTTGACAGACGGACAGACAGAGTGATTACTACAGTATAGGGCACTCACTTATGAAGCAGGGCCTAAATAAAGAAAATATAAGAGAAAGTGAATCGTTAATTGATAGATGTATAATGGGAAAAAAAATAATCTTACACATGTTTGCTGGCTTTACTTAGAAAAGCTACATTGATGATAAGAAATAACTCTGCAATTTCTTACTAAAACAATATACATATATATTTATCACATGTTTGCTGTTTATGCAGTGAAATATCGCTATGTCATAAATTTAATTTATGACATAGCTGACGTCATAGCGTGGATAAGAATTTTGTCAAGGCTGTGTTTATGAAATAAACACATTTAAACTGAGTGTAAACATGTGATAAAAAGAATCTGAAATGAATTTTCATTTCATATGGTATTAATGAAACTCGTTGTGTGTTTTATATCCCCTCGCACGGTTCGGGGATATAAAACAAACAACTCGCCTTCATAAATACCGTATGAAATGAAAATTCATTCAAGATCATTTATAATTTATGACATTTTATCACATTTTTCTTCCTCCCTCAACCCTTTTAGCTTTCTACAATATTATAATATGAATATCAAATAAACTAAGTAGCATATTACCATATCACTAGTGAAAATTACTTCTAGTACTTGTATATGTATAAGCAAAAATTATACTCTATAGTACAAAATGTATGCATATTTTTTACATTGTTTGTAGTTCCACATATGTCAGTTTAATATATGATTCAGCTTAGTTCAATTTGTTGGGAGCTTAGCTATTAGATTGAAATGTCTCAAGTTCAAATCCCATAGGTAGCTATTCGGTGTCATATGTTTCATGTCATGTTATGTGGCACGTCAATGATCCCTCACTGCTTCACATAGGTTTGTTGCATATGTCTAAATTTCTGTGTAAATTAAAGAAGACTGAAGAATCAAGCAAACAAAACTACAGTACAATAAATATTTTGTTTATCGTTTAATAAACAAAGACCTTAATTAACTTCCCTTGGTATGACAAGAAGAGAAGGACCAAGGGATTCAAACACAGAACTGACTTAAGTCACAGGTCATAGACGCAATAATCCCGTGCCCCCTCTGTGTATAATATGCTATTAGCATATGCCTTAGTATATTATACACAGAGGGGCACAAGGTCATTGCGTCTATGACCTGTGACGTAAGTGAATGGGAGACTATGTGAATTACATGTATTTTCCATCACATACAGTATAGCTTTATTTTAGACCACTCACCCAAAAAGGCCCTAATGTGCTAATGTTAACAGTGGGATAGAGAAGTATGATAATCAAACCCTCAATCACTACTTAAAATTAGATAATAGTACTTGAAACAATGTAAAAGTCTCTAACCTCCCATCTTACTTTTCTTTGTATCGATGCATTTCACATGCTGAATTTGATTTTTCCTCTATTTCTTCTTTACAAGATCATCTTATATATTGTGATTTTCTGAGATTTTTTCTGCATCTGCAATTGAGCAACAATTCATTCTGATAGCAATAAAATTTTATAAATCATAATTACTATATACTCACATTAAGGCTTAATAATGAATTGTGCTAAAAGAATTATAGTACGTTTATTAGTAGACTTCCAAGCATAATCAGTAGCCCCTATTTTTAGTATATATTTAATATAATAATGGTGATAGGGGCTAGCTATCAAGCACGCTTGGTCTCTAAGGATAAAAATAGTAGCTTTATAAAGAGTTTTTTTGGGAAAAGCTAATTCTTGATCTGAATATTAATCAGTTTAATTCAATACTTTTATTTAATGTTGATTTTTTATATATACATGTAGCATTTAACATGATTATCAAAAAATACTGATACTCCTTTTTAAAAAATCAAATGATAATAATGATCAATACAATATCCATGATTCCATTCATTGATTCAACTTCAAGAGGTCCCTTGACAGTGAAAGGCAAATGTAGATTTTTAGGTACACAGCCTGAAAAAAGAAGGGGCACCCCTTACATTTGCCATTAGAAAGAGTACATCATTACATATATCAACATCTTTATATCAAAAATACTACATTACGTTTATGCACAAAGTATATAAATCTACATGTCGATGGATAGAATTTCAGCACATGAAGTGATGAATGAAGTAATTAACCTTAATTTAACACCCCCCCCCCCCCTTTTTCCCTTATACTTTATTTTTTAATTGATAAATCCTATAGGGTAAGATATAACATTTCAAGTTAAACATCAACTGTTTCGTACATACATGCAACATTTCATGTCTTTATCAATGAAATCACGCTGTAGCTGTATGTACACTTACTGTACAGTACTGGCTACTGCATCATCATCATGTACGCGTCAGATCGGGATCACTCGAACATGAATTAAAAATCAATGAACTGTAAACTAGTTGATGAATAGATTATGAATTTGGATATACATACCTTGCTTATTTAACTTTAAATACAGATCTTCTGTAAAGGACTTCTAGATGATTGGAAAAAAAACCTTCTTCTCGAGAGCTTCTGTCATGTTTGTTTTGATTTCGATCCGCGGGAGAGCTGTATGTTTTGAGCATTCTGATTGGTCAATTTAAATATTTTTTTAAAAATCCATAAATTTATATTCTAATTTTAAGATTACTATAATAACGATCTTTGTGAGAGTTGTCTCAGGATAGTCGCGGGAATCAATGCAGAATAAAATACAATTATATCATTTTTTTTCGTCTGCATTTCCTCTGATTGATAAAAAAAAAGGGGGGGGGGGAGCGGGATTTTTATTGGTTCAGATCCGTGTTTGGTTTGATTTATACAACGACTTATAAACAACTTGCTTATAAGTCTTTGATTTATATTAAAGAAAATCCGGCCCATTACAACAAAATTATCTTTAACCACATCCAGGGACGTATATAAAGCACGTCCCTCCCACATCAAAATCCATACAGTGTCAGTTCATTGGCTTTCCATCGATCATTTCAAATGTTTTTACAGAGACATCTTTTTGTGAACTCAGAAAGATTTCTTTAAGAGAGGGCAGATCATGGAGATTATAATAAACTAAGAAATGCCAAATTGTCACGCGTACCGTACGCGCCAATGATTCCCCGGAGTAACCGGCCCGGACCCCTATGCCGGCTCGAGCGGGACCGGCCACTCCAGGCTTGGATGGAAGTCTACAGGCGCCAAGTCTACGTCCTTGTCACACATGCCTCTGGGTCCGCCACTGGCACACTTTACACAGTTTTGATATTTATTTTCCCTCTTCACGGATTATCTTGATACGACTCTGGCAAGGATTTAGAAACAAAGTTTTGGTTTCAAAATCTCACATGCTATTCCAAGGACTTATATGTGTAGATATATAAGTCCTTGGCTATTCGTATGCCGGCGCAGGACTTTATTAATTAATAGCATATGGAAAAAAAAACCCACACAAACATTTCCCCCGTTTCCCCATTCTCGGCTAAAAAGTACTGAACAACTTCGTGTGCCCCTGTAGGCCTATACGCGGGGACTTCGCTTCGAATTTTACATATATTTGAAATGATCTGTTAATAGCCTAGTCATTCAATATTCAGCAGCATGGTATAAATGTACGTATATAATATGAATATACTGTGTAATGTCACAATGCATATAACATAAAGTTTATTGGAGAACAATAGACCGGATAGAAAGGTGTGAAAAGATGAGCGCAAGGATGGAGCTTAAGGAAGTTACTCAAATTGCAAATTGTTAAATATGCAGGAAATGAAATTAATTCTTTTTTCTGATACATTTTTACAAATTCCACACACATCAATGTTTAAAACTTAATTGATCAAAAATTTTACCAAGGAATTGATTTAGAAAAACACGCTCCATTGTTAAATACAATTGTGCAACCCCCCCCCCCCCCCCCACCCCCTTTGTCAGGTAATCGAGGTTTTCTTTGAAGTTCTTCATACTTTTACATACATATACTCTATTTTTCACTGTATCTTGGTAGGTTTAGTCTCAGTGGTAACTGAGATTGATTTTTTTTTGCCTTTTCTCACATGGGATTAACTAAATCTCTCTCTCCGAGGCTCTCTCTCTCTCTCTCTCTCTCTCTCTCTCTCTGAGCAGTGAATGCCACTGCCTCCGTACAGTTATTATGCTGTTACAGAATTTTAGAAGTTGATATTAACAAGGACTTATAAAAAAATAGTTTATAAGTCCTTTATATTCAGTAATAAATAACATTACAATAAAAGATTTTTATCTTTATTTTCAAATTGTGCAGAGAATTTTGTATATAATTTATTTCAGTAGATGTTCGATACATCCATCAATAAGCAAGTAGGAAAAATGCTCCCGCCTCGCTTTCCTATCGCCCTAATCCATTGTTCATATCTATATACATGTATGTATAATATATATTCTTGGGGTTTTATATATATATATATAGTTATACTTTTAATCACAGGACTTTCGGATCGTTGCCCCCTTCAATTATACCAATATATATTGGTATAATTGAAGGGGGGGGGGGGGGCAACGAGCCGAGAGCCATGTGCTTTTAATATACAGTAAGTACTTTCCACCAGGTATTGCCGTGACTTGACTTGGATCGAAATAAAAATCAGTCGAGATGAACGTGTAAACATTGAGATGCCTGTTGAACTAGGAGTACATTTTTATTAAAAAGTATTAAACATTAGTGAAACAATAGTATGCACATTATTCTGACTTTTGTAGAAATATGTATGGGTAAATTTTGTTTGTTCATACTTTAAAGTTCAGTTTGAATTTTCTCTGTCTGTAGTCTGTTGGCACCACTACAGTACAGTACATGTATCAATTAGGCCTGTATAAATTAATGGCTTTGATTATATACTAAACCTAGTTACAAAAATGGCCTTTGACCAGAGACATATAAAGTATATATATGTCTCTGCCTTTGACTTTGTAATCAATATTATGTTTAGTGTAAGTTCTTGGTTATCTTTATCAATATTACTATTAGGTTGCTCATCTAACTTGATTAATTTAGTATCATCATGTACTAAATCTAAGAGTAAGATACATAAATATATTTGAATTTGAAACAAAAATATAGTTTGAAATAGATATACTGTATCCCATGTAAAGTCTAATTATAGGAAATGTCAAGATATTTAAAGAAGAACTTGTGAAGTATAATTATACATTGCATTTCTAGCTTCTAGCAATATATTGATTTGCCTTTTTTTTTTTTATTATGATTACTTATCCAATACATTTCAGTTAATTGCCATTTTCTTTTAAATGAGAAATTGCTTAATTTATTGACTTAGACAGTGGAGTACATTCTGAATGTGATATTTAAGTGTTTAATATACAGAAAAGAGCTTTTACATGAAAATGAGATAACAATTTTCAGATTATATGAGAAATGATTTTATCAAAATATCATAAGATTATATATACCGTTATGAACCAGTCTACCTCTAGTAAAACTAGATTATCATATATCTCATTTAACTTGAACAAACAAAATTACAATGCATATAGTAGACTTTTGGGTTTAGAAAAATTTTAAAAGTTATAATTTCTATCAGCTTTATGTCTTTATATTTAATAAAAAATTGACAGTCATCTGAAGTCTGCTTAACTTTATTATTAAGCTTTATGACATTTCACTTCTCTCAGCATTTGTAAAAAGTACATACACATATTGTTGAAACGATTAAAAAATAAAAGTTAAATCTTAATTGACATAAAGTTCCTGTAGAACTCAGATTGTTAAGTTTTGAATATTAGTTTCCATTAAGTTTTCGCCTTGCAGAAACCTGTAGAAGTCTTTGTGAGAAGTTTCAATTATGCAATTTTTCGCAGGTTTCCGTTGCAGAAACCTTCCGGAAACTTGATGTCCAAGTGTACTCTTAGCATTTTTAAGAAGACCATACACATATTATTGAACTGATTGAAAAAAAAAAGTTGAATCTTGATATAAATTTTCTGTAGAAATCAGGTTGTTAAGTTTTGAATATAAGTTTCCATTAAGTTTTCGCCTTGCGGAAACCTGCGGAAACTCTAAGCCAAAAGTTTCCACCAAGTTTCCGCAAAACTGAAACCTGCGGAAACTTCACATGCAAGTTTCCGCAGGTTTCCATTGCGGAAACCTTCCGGAAACTTGATGTCCCAGTTTCCGCAAGGTTTCCGGAGTTGCGGAAACTTGTTTGTTTTTTGCAGTGAATCATTTTTCATTTTTCGGATGCAATACGTGAAGAACTTATTGAAAAAAAAAAGACTTAACGTTAATATACGCAAATGTGAGGTGTGCATTAGGAGTAACAATTTCAGTGTTTGATAAAACCTGACGGGGTGTAGGCGAATACCTCTATCATAAACTGAGTTTCACTGCGAGGCGTTAGCTTAAAGGTAATTGAACAGATACCTGACAGGAGTAATGATACCAACAATGACATGACATTATTTGAGCTAGTATAACTTGTTAGTATATAAGCTTTTATTTCAATAATCAGGATAACGAAGACAGCATACTGACCTGTTTATCTCAACATTACATGAGGTGAGGTGAAGCGATCGGGTTTATTATTATTATTTTTTTTTAAATTCATTCTTTGTTCTTTGTAGTATGGCCATCAGACACCACTCCATATTGCGGCAGGCAAGGGACATGGTGATATAGCTAAGATCCTTCTACATGCTAAAGCAGAACTTTTTTATAATCTAATGTCCACATTCATACAAATGTGCGATGCGATGGGGTTTATTATTATTTTTGTTCTTGTAGTTTGGCCAACAGACAGCACTCCATATTGCGGCAGGCAAGGGACATGGTGATATAGTAAAGATCCTTCTACATGCTAAAGCAGATATCAATGCAAAAGATTATGTAAGTGAAATACGTTTTACCTACACAACACAAGGACATTATATCATTCAATGTCTCATACCTATACAAAACCTTACCATCCAAAAAATTAAAAATAAAAAATAAAAAAAAAAAACCCACCAGCTTAAATTGTTTCTATAAATTACTACATCATTTCATATTCAAGTTCTTTTATATGCAGTATATGTACCTGCTTATTCCTCTGTGTTCTCTGTTCTGGTTGTTTGTGCGAACATTGCGATGCATCTGAGTCAAAATTATTTTGACACCATTTCTTCAATGTTTATTCTGCCTATACTTATACGTGCAATTGTTGCAATAAACGCAAATCAAGGATAATACGGATTCTTACTAATACATTGTAAATCCACTTTTATCTCTTTGTTTCTGGGAGTTAAAAATACACAATTCTCTATATTAACAATATAGAAGTAATGACAACAATCGCCATGAATGTATTCTTAGCAGTATACTGTATATTTTATGTTGAATAATATGGGTTAGCAGAAAAGCATATATACAGAAAAATCTCGATTGCATTATATCGTATATCGAGTAATTTTGGCGTCTTGGAGTTTTTCGTGGGATTTATTCTGAAATGGGCAATGGAAATTTTGGCGCTTTTAAAATTGTTGGATAAAATAATGCAACGGATGTACTGGTGCATCTGTATTGTATCCACACCATAAATTTGCGCAATTTGTACGTAGATGTGCATACCAAGTAGTTGACATATCATTGATCCAGACCATAAGGGATAGGTATTTCACTATTGTTCTGAAAATTTGCTGAAAATTTTCAATAGGAATTCGGCATTGTGTGAAAACGGGGATGAAACTGACACACTTTATCCATTTTACTGCTGGGAAAATTGGAGCTGTTTGATTTGGTCATATTTGTTTTCATCCACCGAAAAACCAAAAATTGTCATAGCTACGTAATAACCGAATTTACAGTAGTGTTTTTTCGATATTAACCCAGAAATGAATGAAGACATTAATGTATGAATCTCGTATTCTTTTATTATTTTCCAACTTAGTGTTGAAAATCGGTCATTTTTAAAAACTTTTGTCCACATTTAATCCATACCTTCACACGAATTAGGTTTCTCGTGGCTCAAACTAGCGTCCCTCATTTTTTATCTTATCTCTATATTACGAGCCGTGTGTAGCTACTGATACAGGAGACGTTTACTTATCTTATCTCTATGTTACGAGCTGTATTGATACAGGAGACACCTACTTATCTTAGAAATCTAGTGTTCTATATGGATCTCAGTGAAGCCTGTTTATCTGAGTATTACAAGATGTGCACCTTCTGAAAGACGAGATTTTTTTCCTCTCAAGAGTCCGGTATTACATTCCAATACAATAAGAATGCCCTAAAGAAGATGTCTTTATTTGAATCATTTAATTAATAATCAATAAATCGATTAATCATTTTACAGTATCAACTGGTAACTAAACAAACCCTTAAATAATCCCTTGGCTGTTCAAGTCTGTTTCTAATATAACTATTATAACAATTTTAAGTCGAAAACTGTCGATAGAATTTTGACGTTGTCTATATCGGTGAGATGATAACAGAGATAGCATACGCATGAGATAAAAAGAAAACAATGACATTGAAGGAAACTAATGACATTTTACTTTTTATTTTACTGATTGAAAAACAGACCTCTTATTCAGTCGGAAATCTCTCAATACATGGATTTATACATATGTAGACCGAACCGGTGTTGTGTTTACGTGCGGCCCCGAATATATGTTAATGGAAGGGACGTCTTTACAGAAATAGACTAAATATTGTTCGATGCATATGTATATGCGTTATACGGTCAATGTGGAATTAAGTTGTTAAGCTGGTTATATATATATATATATATATATATATATATATATATATATATATATATATATATATATATATATATATATATATATATATATATATATATATATATATATATATATATATTTATATATATATATATATATATATATATATATATATATATATATATATATATATATATATATATATATATATATATATATATATATATATATATAATATATATATATATATATATATATATATATATATATATATATATATATATATATATATATATATATATATATATATATATATATATATATATATATATATATATATATATATATATATATATATATATATATATATATATATATATATATATATATATATATATATATATATATATATATATATATATATATATATATATATATATATATATATATATATATATATATATATATATATATATATATATATATATGAGTCTATAGATTTGAGTGAAATGTCTATATATGATTGGGTATGCTTTTCAATATGTCCCCTCATTCGCCCAGAATATGACTAGGTAGAGTGCTAACGACTTCAGCCATACGTCTGTATCCAAATATCCCTCCGTACGTTTCGTATCCCGTCCAACGCCCTGGCCATGGACATGAAGGGTTCTTAATTGTACCCGGCCAAGCATAGGAAATGGACTATTCCTAACAAATATGGTCCCGTTCTATGGAGACCGGCCCCTCTTATTGTTTAATGTGATACGAACAGGTTTACGACATTAGGGAGCATCTGCGCTTCACAAACACAGCTTGTATGATTTTGATACTAATAAAGACGAATCTCACGTTAATATACGTATATGGTGGTCGTAAGTGGGAGGGGTGGGAGTTAAATATTTCTAAGGAAACGTAAACAAAAAATACTGAAAAGAAATAATTGGGGAGATAAAGAGACAGGTAAATACTTGTAAAACACCGTTTTCACATTGGCCTATTTCGATGAATTTTTATCTATAATTTATTTTATTTTATGGCGCCAGACTAAAAGATCCTAGGGCATCTTGGATTTTGGATCGTTTGTCTGTTTACTTTATGTTGAAAAAGTAACGCTTTAGATCATTTTTATTATAAATGACGTCATTTATGAAGTCATTGCCTTATGTACAAATATGGTCAAAATTAAAATCTGCACAATCACTTGGGATCCTTTTATTTCATTGCACAAATTATGTATAAATAAGAATACGGGAAAATTGCGGATATGGATTGAATTATGGGTAAACTTGCCTAACTTTGAGTTATCTACGAATTAAAATTTTAATTTAGAATTAACTTATAGTTAGCTAACCACACGATTGTGCAGCAAATTTTACCTATGTAGTTAGCTAACTTCAAGTTAAAAATTTAACTTATAATTAACAGCTAACTACAAATTAATTTAACAACGCATTGTGCAACCGAGTCCAGGATGTCTTTATTTATTATTCTTTGTAGTATCAAACTCATTTTCAAGTCAAATTCACTTTAAAATCTGTGATGACGCAAGAACGTTTTCTAAACAGTCCTATGAGCGAGAGAGAAGTTACCTTTACCGCGGCGTTAGAATAATATTTTGTTAAGACTGCATTCAACTCTGCATAGAAGGTTATCATCTTTTCTATCACAAATACTGACTTTTTATAATCTAATGTCCACATTCACACAACTGTGCAATGCGATCGGGGTTTTTTTATTTATCTATTCCTTGTTCTTTGTAGTTTGACCATGAGACACCACTCCATCTTGCGGCAGGCAAGGGACATGGTGATATAGTAAAGATCCTTCTACATGCTAAAGCAGATGTCAATGCAAAAGATTGTGTAAGTTAAATACATTTTACCTACACAACACAAGAACATTATATCATTCAATGTCTCATACCTATACAAAACCTTACCATCCAAAAAAATAAAAATAAAAAAAAAAAAAAAAAAAAAAAAAACCACCAGCTTAAATTGTTTCTATAAATTACTACATCATTTCATATTCAAGTTCTTTTATATGCAGTATATGTACCTGCTTATTCCTCTGTGTTCTCTGTTCTGGTTGTTTGTGCGAACATTGCGATGCATCTGAGTCAAACTTATTTTGACACCATTTCTTCAATGTTTATTCTGCCTATACTTATACGTGCAATTGTTGCGATAAACGCAAATCAAGGATAATACGGATTCTTACTAATACATTGTAAATCCACTTTTATCTCTTTGTTTCTGGGAGTTAAAAATACACAATTCTCTATATTAACAATATAGAAGTAATGACAACAATCGCCATGAATGTATTCTTAGCAGTATACTGTATATTTTATGTTGAATAATATGGGTTAGCAGAAAAGCATATATACAGAAAAATCTCGATTGCATTATACCGTATATCGAGTAATTTTGGCGTCTTGGAGTTTTTCGTGGGATTTATTCTGAAATGGGCAATGGAAATTTTGGCGCTTTTAAAATTGTTGGATAAAATAATGCAACGGATGTACTGGTGCATCTGTATTGTATCCACACCATAAATTTACGCAATTTGTACGTAGATGTGCATACCAAGTAGTTGACATATCATTGATCCAGACCATAAGGGATAGGTATTTCACTATTTTTCTGAACATTTCCAAGCTGACACCACGACCTCATCTTATGTGTGAATTTTTTTTTTTCATAGTATAAATGTCTTTTTCACAAGTTCCGGTTTTTCATTTTCATTTTCATTTTCGAGGTTGCATTAGAGTATATTAATCGGACGCCTTATGATGCTAAAGTATAGAATTTGAAGATAACAAAATGACAATGTTTTAACTAATGTTCATCACTCAGACAGAATCATTTCCTCATAGTCGTTCGACCGGTAAATGTTAGTTTACAATGTCAAGCAAGCCAACTTTACTGCCTAGCGCTTTAATACAGCAGTCAAGCAGCACATTAACCAGTGTCGAAGTCAAATTCAGTTTAAAATTTGTGTTGACTCAAGAACGTTTATAAACAGTCCTATGAGTGAGAGAAAGGTTATCTTTACGTTAACGCGGCGTTAAAGTAATGTTTTGCTAGGACTGCATTCAACTGTGGATAGAAGGTTATTATCTTTTCTCTCACAAATACTGATATTTTTATAATCTGATGTCCACCATTATACAACTGTGCGATGCAATCGGTTTTATTTAATCTATGCCTTGTTCTTTGTAGTTTGAGCAACAGACACCACTCCATCTTGCGGCAGGCAATGGACATGGTGATATAGTAAAGATCCTTCTACATGCTAAAGCAGATGTCAATGCAAAAGATGTAAGTGAAATACGTTTGACCATCACAACCCACGACCGTTATATCATGTTTTATATAAAAACATTACCATCCAAAAAACAAACAAACAAAATTGACTGACTTTTTTTATAATCTAATGTCCACATTCATACAAATGTGCGATGCGATGGGGTTTATTATCTATTCCTTGTTCTTTGTAGTTTGACCATGAGACACCACTCCATCTTGCGGCAGGCAATGGACATGGTGATATAGTAAAGATCCTTCTACATGCTAAAGCAGATATCAATGCAAAAGATGATGTAAGTAAAATACGTTTTACCTTCACAACACAAGACCGTTATATCATTCAATATCTCATACCCTGTATAAGAAACTTTGCCATCCCAAAAATCCCTAGTAGTTTAAATTGTTAATATGAATTACTACATCACTTCATATTCAAGCTATTTTATATGCATTATTTTACCTACTTATTATATATGCAGTATATATACCTGCTTATTCTTCTGTGTTCTTTTTTTCTGGTTGTTCATGCGAACATTGCGATGCATCTGAGTCAAAATTACTTTTGACACCTTTTCTTCAGTGTTTATTCTGCTTATACCTATACGTGTAATTGTTACGATAAACGCAAATCAAGGACAATACAGATTTCTTAATAATATATTGTAAATCCAGGTATATCACTTCGTTTCTGTAAGTTAAAGAAATACACAATTGTCTGTGTAAACAATATTAAAGTAATGACAACAATCGCCATGATTGTATTGTTTCATACTGTGTAATATGGGTTAGTAGAAAAGATTACAGAAATTGCAGTATACCGTTATATCGAGTAATTTTGGCGTCTGGGAATTTCGTAGCACTTATTCTGAAAATGGACATTGAAAATTTTGGCGTTTCTAAAACGTGGATTTCCAGAAAAATGCGAAAATATGAAAATGCAACGGATGTACTGGTGCATCTGTATTGTATCCACACCATAAATTTACGCAATTCGTACGTAGATGTGCATACCAAGTAGCTGAAATATCATTGATCCAGACCATAAGGGATAGGTATTTCACTATTGTTCTGAAAATTTGCTGAAAATTTTCAATACGAATTGGGCATTGTGTGAAAACGGGGATAAAACTGACACACTTTATCCATTTTACTGCTGGGAAAATAGGAGCTGTTTGATTTGGTCATATTTGTTTTCATCCACCGAAAAACCAAAAATTGTCATAGCTACGTAATTACCGAATTTACAGTAGTGTTTTTTCGATATTAACCCAGAAATGAATGAAGACATTAATGTATGAATCTCGTGTTCTTTTATTACTTTCCAACTTAGTGTTGAAAATCGGTCATTTTTTAATACTTTTGTCCACATTTAATCCATACCTTCACACGAATTAGGTTTCTCGTGGCTCAAACTAGCGTCCCTCATTTTTTATCTTATCTCTATATTACGAGCCGTGTGTAGCTACTGATACAGGAGACGTTTACTTATCTTATCTCTATGTTACGAGCTGTATGTATGTATTGATACAGGAGACACCTACTTATCTTAGAAATCTAGTGTTCTATATGGATCTCAGTGAAGCCTGTTTATCTGAGTATTACAAGATGTGCACCTTCTGAAAGACGAGATTCTTTTTCCTCTCAAGAGTCCGGTATTACATTCCAATACAATAAGAATGCCCTAAAGAAGATGTCTTTATTTGAATCATTTAATTAATAATCAATAAATCGATTAATCATTTTACAGTATCAACTGGTAACTAAACATACCCTTAAATAATCCCTTGGCTGTTCAAGTCTGTTTCTAATATAACTATTATAACAATTTTAAGTCGAAAACTGTCGATAGAATTTTGACGTTGTCTATATTGGTGAGATGATAACAGAGATAGCATACACATGAGATAAAAAGAAAACAATGACAGTGAAGGGAAACTAATGACATTTTACTTTTTATTTTACTGATTGAAAAACAGACCTCTTATTCAGTCGGAAATCACTCAATACATGGATTTATACATATGTAGACCGAACCGGTGTTGTGTTTACGTGCGGCCCCGAATATATGTTAATGGAAGGGACGTCTTTACAGAAATAGACTAAATATTGTTCGATGCATATGTATATGCGTTATACGGTCAATGTGGAATTAAGTTGTTAAGCTGGTTATATATATATATATATATATATATATATATATATATATATATATATATATATATATATATATATATATATATATATAGTATATATATATATATATATATATATATATATATATATATATATATATATATATATATATATATATATATATATATATATATATCAGCTTAATTCTACATTCACGGTATAACGCATATACATATGCATCAAACAAAATGTAGTCCTATTTCTGTAAAAACAATATATATATGTTCAATCTCTCCTCTATTTTTTTTTAATGAGTTTTAAATTTTTCTAGGCAATTTTGCATCACACTTTATCAAACATACAGTGTGATATGATACACTACTGGGTCCAAAACCCCTGATAATCCGTTTTTTCAATGCAACACCCTAAAAAAACCCTGAAGTCTACCCTGAAAAACTCTCACGACTCGGAAAAAAGATTGACACCTACTGCGATGCCCTCTGGCCGTGCGATCGCGGTCTCGCGTACTTCTATACTGTCCCTTCTATAATATAAGCCCTTAAAATCGTTCGCTGTTGTGTATCTATGACCTTTGATATGTGTTAAATGTGATGAATTTATAACCGGGGAAAAAGAAAAAAAAAAAAAACAGCTCATTTTTTTACCATTTCTCAAGGACTTATTTCAACGATTTGTAAAGATAAAATTACTAAGATATTGTTCCTATTCTGACTTACAACTTACGTCTGTAGGATGATCTTTACATATGCAGTGTAATCAATCACACGAATTACGTACTTAGCAAAAAACAATTTTATTGGCACAGGGCTGCCAAGAGAGATGTCACTTGTTTTATTGACCGACTTGAAGAAAGAAATGAAACAAACAAACAAACAAATAATCTAACTACAGCAGTAGCATGTTGCTCGCTTAATATCGTTGTTTCATAGAGGTGCATTAAGGGAGGGGAAAATAAGTACAATATATAGAACAAGACATTTTTTAATTTATGTACTTATTTATTTATAATAAAAAGCACTATTTTTTCGTAAATTTCGGCCAGCGGCCTTCCTCGGCGGACTTCTTTTATTTATTTATTTTCTTATTTATTTATCTATTTAATTAATTATAAATTTATTTATTTATTTATTTATAATAAGAACATCAAACTTTTCCGTATGAAAATAATAGATCAAAATAAATTTAATGAAAATAATAAGATTTAAAAAAATCGATAGACGAAGTTTACAGAAAACGCAGTGTTTTAATTTTAAATAGATAAATAAATACAGAAAAAAAGGAAATAATTAATTCTATGTATCCCTATCAATCAGTTTAATAACACATGATGATTGATGTTTATTTTACATGTAAAGATGATGGATAAATCCAAACCACAAGTCCAAAAATCATGAAAACCATAGGACATACAAAATCAGTGAAAATGAAAAACAAATGGAAAATAACAAAATATGTCTACTTGAAGAGCATATGTCGACCCCTGTGATGGAGTGAGATGAGGTGTCCGGGGAGAGTGAGAATCTTCTGCTTGCTAGCAATACCCGTCACATATACCCAGTAGAAAGAGTCAAATCGTGTAAATTCCATATGTATTTATATATGGAGAAGTCGAAGTAGATAACTTTCTAGTACAGAAGTCAAACATTTGACAGGTGTCAAATCTGTGTAAAATGATCGGAATCGGTCTCAGTCCAGAATATCATTTACAAATCTGGATAACGAGATATCATATGGGGTAATAAGAGTCTCGTAACGACCGTAGAACTTCCTCAGTGGACGTTGCTAGTCTAGCACATATATAACCCTGGTTGAGCAGCTTAACTGAAAAGTCGCCTAGCCCTCAGAACAAGGTCATTGTAATTTGAACATGCTCTGGAATAACGTATTTTTGCAATCTGTGTAGAGACCCCACCCAAATATCGTTATGTTACGACCTTAAGGCCAATCTCCACTCCCTTTCGAGTTTAAAAGCATTCATGATTAATGTTAATAAATCAATATTGCATTCTTCAGAAATTAGCGGCCATTCACCGATAAAACGCTATGAAGTTGCGTTAATTTAATTCCACCAACCCCCCCCCCCCCCTTTTTTTCTCTCTTTTTAAACAGTGTCCAACTTGGGTGAACGAGCATGGCTTTGGGTATGCGTATTTCCTTCTCGCTGTAGGCCGTAACGCAGCTACTTATTTAATTCGTATGTAAATTAATGGAACAGAATAGCACTTTATGTCACAGCTTTACAAATCTCACATTTCGCATGTATTCTATAATATTGCTATTATCAGAGGAAATGCAGAAGAAATTGAACTTAAATAATTGATGTAGTTTAGTTTATGACATAAAAATAAATAAATGATCGTGTATAAAACAAATTGCTTCACTTTTACAGTGTTACAGTTATCACAAGCTAAGAAAAACATTCGGCAAATTCTTCAGATCTTATTCAGAACTTCTATATAAATTTGGAAATATTTCTTTTCAACAGTATGTATCCAATGGAATTTCCCATCCTAATTTTTACGGTGATCTCGTATATAAACTAAGGAAAGTAAAAGGCTCCGATAACGTTATTTTATCATGTAATAAAATAGTCAAACGTCTCCTAAATAGACAATATGATATTGAGATCATCAAAAAGACTATAGGTCTTGTATTTGGCCCCTCTACAGCCTTATGCAGACTTTTACTTGAACATTGCACGCTGACTAACAGGGCGGTGGGGACTATATGACGGGCCTTGTCCAAACCTCTTTCCAGTAAGATGACCCTGAAGAACAAAGGTGAAAAACAAAGACATGTCGGATTAAAATAAAGCAAGATTCCGTGTGCCGTCACTTTCTAATGAAGATATTCTGGTATATATATATGAGAGAGAGAAGGATGGAGGGGGTTGTATGGTCTCAATTTAAATATACTAAATAATTTAAACATCCTACTCGACAATTTACGATTTGGATCTATAGGTTGGATCAGATCGAGGTATCTGCTTTAAATATGACACTGATTACACTTGAATTTATGTTATTTTGAAAATAAGGGTCAAATACTTTGCTAGTTTTGACAGGACAGGGTATTTTTTCTGTAAGACTTCTATGTCCCAGTCAACAGGGCGAGCGCCCTTGTATTCGCCATTGCTATACATGACCCTTACTGGATACATTGTTACAATACGTAATAAGGGAGATACTGTTCATAGGCGGATCTAGAAATTTATGAAAGAAAAAAAAAAGGGGGGGGGGGCACAGTCTCCCATTGAAAAAAAAGGGGGCGGGGGTGCTGTTAGATAAAATCATTTTATTGTATAGAGTTACATGTAGATTAAGTAGGTATTGATATAACAAACGGCAGATACGTTGTTACATTGATATATTGAAAATTATTCGATGCTATTTCAAGCAACATTATTAAATACCGAGAGATATTTTATAGGACAAAATTTAAGTATATCATTCGAATGAAAGAGCAACACGTAAGACAAATAAAATTTTCAGTTAGAGAAAGTTATGGTCCTCTGAACTTTGTTGTATTACGCTTTTATAATGAGAACAAAGGTTAAATTTGTATATCTTAATTTTGTGTGAAAAGTATTGATAGAGAAAAAAGTAGTGTGTGTGTGTGTATGTGAGGGGGTGTTGGTTTAAACCTAAAGGTCGTCACATGACAATACATAGGTACAGTCTCTATAAATGTTGCAATAGAATTGGAATAGAATGCATTGTGTTATTTAAAATGAATGACAGGCGATTTCCTTTGTGGTCGATTAGCTATCAGTACTGGTGTATTAAATTCACTTTTCTTATAAAATTTATAGGTACTGGTAACATTCAAATATTATGTATTTGTTTATTATTCATTTATTCATTTATTTATTTTTTTTTTACTTATTATTCAATAATTTATTATTTATTCACTAATTTATAGTTCTGGAGCTTTATTTTACATTTTTTTTTTCTCCTTCACTATTTTAATACACAGTTATGAAACCGTGATATTTACCAGTAATATATGTACATACATTTTTATTTGGAAATACAAATGTATATATAAATCTCAGGAATAAAAGCCTATGTATTGTAATACGCCTCTGCTGGGTTTGTTTTGTTTAGGTTGCCCCCCCCCCCCTCTCTCTCTCTCTCTCTCTCTCTCTCTCTCTCTCTCTCTCTCTCGTATCTTTTTGGGTTTTTTATTTTGTTAATTATTTTAGTTTAATAATTCATGTTATCTAACAGTGATTTTTACAAACATAAATCAGAACAGGAATAATGCCTCAGTAAAATTAAATTTAGAGATTCGTTAAAATAAATTCACTTCAAAACATCGTACAAAAAAAAAACGCGAGATATGTTTTTTTTTTTTTTATTTTCTCTTCCTTTTTTATTCTAATTGACCACTAATTACCTCATCATATTTTGTGTACATTAATGCTTATAGGGCTTATAGAAGGGACCGTATAGAAGTACGCGAGGCCGCGATCCCACTGCCGGAGGGCATCGCAGTAGGTGTCAGTGTTTTTCAGTGGCGTCAAAGTTTTTCAAAGTGTTGCAGAGTCTTCAGGGTCGTCAGAGTTTTTCAGGGTAGACTTCCAAGTTTTTCAGTGTTTATCAGAGCCGTCAGAGTTTTTCAGTGTTTTTCAGATAGACTTTAGTGTTTTTAGGGTGTTGCATTGAAAAACGGGATTCTAAGGGGGTTTTTGGACCCAGTAGTGATATGTCTTTTCCTAAAGCGGCGTGGCTGAGCATTTACCTCTAATTGATTTGTCACTATAAAAGAGATGAGTTAAGAAGTTTTTAAGATGAAGTATTTAAGACGGATTAGACATTTCTCCAAGATCGCCACGGTATTATTTCAAAAGGAATTCCCACATCTTGAGGGACGTTATAGTCATAAACACGGATATTTCTGAGTGGTCGTGTTGTAACAAAGTCCATCTTTGTCCTGACAGTAATGTGTTTTGTTCAACAAGTTAATTTTTTCTGTTAGTTATCTTATGTCTTAGCTTAATTACTCCTTGATCCATCTCTTGTTCTTCTTTTAGGTTAAATCCAATCTGCAATTCAAAATTGCGCTTGTGATAGTTTGTCTATTTCTTAAACCAGGGCAATTCCTTGGATTGAATTTATTTGGATTATTTGCTCCGATTTCAACACATATGCCGTTGTTGTAACTTTGTAAAGGAAACTTTGATCATGGTATTCACAACGGAAAAAAATTAGAATAGTTTAAATTATCTAGGGAAACTAAATCTGTACATAAAACTCTGCAGTTATAAGTGGAACTGCGTGGGATTAAAATTAAAAACCTATTATCTCCGTCGGCTCATTGATCATTTTTTTTTCACCAGTTTAATATTATCGGTATTCCTTCATTGTGATCATCCGTTAAGAGAAAACAGATTCCATGGGCCTACCCCAAAGTGGCAACATTGCACGACGTAATAAGATACATATATTTCTGGATGGGTTTTTGATGCATTTCCAAAATAACTGTTACCAAAACTTTATTCATTCTCCATCATCCATTCCGCTAACTAAATTGAAATCTATTTTGGATGAAGTTTACGTATATCGACACAAGGCTAAAAGAATGATGTTATTTTCAATGAACTCTTTTTTTGCAAAATTACCATCATTCTCAAGAAAAGCACGATTAACGAAATAAACCTTGCTAACAAAAGGGGTTTGATTTTTTCTGTAATGTTGTTTGGGAATATAGAGTCAAATCTGAAAACTCCGCAGCATATCCAAATTCTGAACCATCGCTCATTTGTTCTCGATATAAAACACCTACTAGAGAGATTGCTTTCAATGACAACGCTGCCACTTCCTTTATTAATATTTTTGAAATGTGATGTAATCAGCTTCCTTAAGTGGCCGTCCATCCGAATTGCAAAATCGACGTAACCCAAGTGTTCTTCCGCTCTAAAACAGTAACAAAAATATAGTCGCCAAACAAAACATGTGATACATAAATGTCAATTATATCAATTAAACTTGAAGAATTTTTTGCTTAATATATTGATATTTGCTGAGAATAGATAGGCCTTGTATATTCTTGTTTATGAGATAAAGTTATATGAAAAATATTCCTGTGCTATGCCGGTCAAAACGTACAAGTTTATGTCTCAACCAATCCTATCTTTCACTTCAGGATAGATGGGTCGTTTTGTTTGTTTTAATGTATTTGATACACATATAATTGCACAACCGCTGTAATTGCCGGAGATAAGGCTTTCAAGACCTTACATCTTCACTTGTGCACAAGACCCTGTTTGTTTATGTAATATGATGTCTCTCTGGAAATGAGGAACTCTAAGGCGATTTCAAACTTCAAAGTCTTTATTCAAGTTAGGGACATTAATAGTGGCGGTGATCGTTTAACATAACAATAAGGTGGCCGCAAAGGAGGAGAATGGCGGAAAGCGACGTGCTTTCTGGACTACCAAGCCGATTCTGAAGAATGACCGTCCCCACTAGAGTATTTAAGCATGAATCATAGATTCATTGATACCCCTAAGTCCAAAAATGGGAAAGTGTTGAATGACTGACCACTGTGACGTGACATACATTTTAAGAGCTAGAATTAACACATGGCCATTCATAATGTAAAGAGAGTACTTATAATATAGGACTAATGTTCATGTACTAGATGTAATATCTTCCTCCTTTGCGTTTGTACATACATTATTAACAATAGTAAACAAAGTAGCCATGTGGCTATTATTTATATAGCATGTATTTACTATCGATGAAAAGTGCATCGATAAAGAAAGTTCAAAGTTCTTTTGAGTGACTTTAATAAAATGATAATAATCAATAATTTATTAAAATTATTCAATTAAAGTCTGTCACTCATATTTAATGTTGGTCGGGCGTTGTAGGATGGGCGTTGTCCGTGGGTAAGGAGGCTATGTAACATTCGCCCCTTTCTTCTTTGGAGACTAATTTTCCACGACGGATATATTGCCGGTGAATTCACACAAAATGTACACTTTTTATATACACATATTTTAACATACAGTTTTATTATTTAAAGCACTGCACACTTTGAATTGTTGATATTCACAACTGAAATATCGGTGGTGTATCATCACCAAAGGAAGTCATGTTGTTAAGACTTGGACGGTTGATCCGCGCCGTTTATGGTATCTACATTACCTTTTAAAACTGCTACATATCGGAAAGTTCTGCAAAAGTAAAACGAATGTTTTCGTCTTTTTTATTTTGGTCTTCTAAGGTGATGTTTAATTCTGATCATGGATGATGAGAAGGAATGAATTTCTTATCGTATTCATTCTGGTTGTTGTCTTCTTAGGTGAGGAATTCGAACGAATGAGGTATTGTATTCATTCTGGATACTACATTCCAGTCTCTAGTAGACAAATTAATTAATACGTTCGTTTTGATTACTGGATACATAACAGTTTTTAGGTGAATTAGGAGAACAAATGTGTTGACGTATTTGTTCTGGATACAGGTAAATCGGCTATATCTGTTGTGTCTATGCGGCTAATAATCGTAAGCGTAAAAGTTTCGATCACATATTATTGTAGTATGAGTTCTTCACTTGACGTGCGGTGCAGGATACAAGTTAGGTTTTCTGTTAGGCGATGTGGAATCTTCTTTATTATTTTCTTTCTGAATTGTTTATATCATGAACATCTTTTACTGGAGGTGCTGATGACCTGTCGTGGCACCATTTGGAAAATGTTCTTCACTGTCGGTGTTTTCCGGTTGTGCTCTCTCTTAACATTTTTAAATTTTGACAATTTTTTATGACATTTTTGAAAAATGAAACCAAAAAGAAAAATAATTACAATTATGCCAAATCACTAATAGAAGGTACTTCCAAATAGGAATATGATCATTGGTGGCTATAGAGTCTAAGGATTGAAGTTGAGAAATTAATTCATTCATGCTTATTTGTTTTATTTGTTTTAATTTGTGAGGTAATATTTTATCCATAAAATTTGGTATTTTATTTACTTGAATCTTGGCACGTAAAATTATATCATTCTTTACACCCGTTACGTGTAGTTACTTCATTAAGAGGATGCCAATTAAACTATCTAAATATCTAGTATAGGCATAATTTAGTTAGTGCTTTTATTAAGACATTTTTTAGATATTTATCTTTCTTTCTAATCATGTTAATAGACATTGCATCATCATCCGAATCTATCAGAATATTATCAGATGATTTACTTTGAAATTCATTGGTTGTTTGATTTCTCAATCTTCTTTTTCTATGTTGTAATATATTACTCAATTCCATTTGAGGTATATCTTCTTCAGAAGATGAGTTTTCGAGATGCGTCTTAAATTTGTCAGCTAGGCGATCTAGTGGTATTTGATCATCCGAATCCCAGTTACTTTCAGCGTTAGATTCATCATTTGTGAGCTAGATTCTGATTCAGGAGGTACAACGTACCTTGATCTTTCGTAATGTACGACCTTGATCATTGGTGGGCAATTCCCCTTCATCTATATTAGCCAAGCGAAGATGTTCTGCATGAGCTTTAGTTACGGAACCATCTAAACTGATTTTTAATATTAAAACTTACAGGAGAAGTTTGTTGGATTATACGATAATAAGGTTTCCATCTAATGTCTAATTTATTTTTCTTTAAATGATTCTTGTAATAAACAGGGTCTCCAATTCTTCAGGTTTACTGTTTTTATCTGTATATTTACCTTGCTTTTTCTTCACCTTCTTAAGAGTTTTATAGACTTCCGAAAAGGCTTTATGTTGAATTTCCAAAGAAATTTGATGCAAATCGTCTCCTTCATATTTGTGTCTTGGTTTTAGAATATTATCGAGAGGGAGAATAACATCTCGATTATACAAAAGAAAGTAAGGAGAATAATAAGTTGAATCACTGACACCAAATCGAATAGCTGCTAAAGTTTGGTTTAAATATAAGTCCCAGATGTTATGACCATCTTGTTGTAACTTTTTAGACATAACATCATGTAAAGTTCTATGAAATCTTTCAACTTTTCCATTACGTCGTGGACGATAAAAGGAAGTAGTTACATGACTTATATTTAAAGCTTTTAATGTTTCGTTAACTTTTTTATTTACATTTTCAGTTTCATTATCCGTAAGTAACTGTAAAATACCTCCGTATCTTGGAAATATTTCGTTGATTAATAATGACATATGTTATCTGCAGATTTATCCTTTAGTGCAAAGGCTTCAACATAGCCCGATAAAAGACATATGAAACTTATAATGTAACGTATTTCCTGATAGTGTTTGTAGGATAAGGTCCAGATAGATCTAAACCTACTTTTGCCCAAGGATTAAGGTGGAATATCCGTTAATTCTGTGGTTGCTCTTTGTTTAGTTAAATTTCGTTTGACAAGTTACACATTTATTGATATAGTCGTAAATTTCTTTATAAAGGTTTGGCCAATAATATTTTTGTTTAATGTTAATGAATGTTTTGTCCACTCCAAAATGTCCTAAATCATCATGGTATTGTAATTGAAATTCTGATCTTAAATGAGATGGTACATATAATCTTAATAGAGGGTCATTAACGTATTTGATATATAATAAAGTATATTTTCTAATATCAAATGTTTATTTTGAATGTTGGGTTTTGCATCGCTATTTGCGATCTGTGATTTCAATTTCATGATTATTTCATCTTTTTTCTTGCTCTTGTACCATATCTAATTCTTTAATTTCATAATCTTTTACATTTGGCATTGTTATATCTGAATCTCCTATTTGTTTATTGGTTTAATCTTTTGGATCAAACCTGTTAGAGTTTAAAGCATTAACTTGATAAAGATTATCATTTATTGAATCTTCAATATCACTTGAAATTTGTGTTTCATCTTTTTTGCGAATGTTCATTATTTAAAGGTAATCTAGATAGAAGGTCAGCGCATGTGTTTTCTCTACCATATATATATATTCAGTTTTGCAATTATATCCCATGATATTCATTGACCACATTTGGACCTTTTTATTTTGTAATGGAGAATCTAAAATGTATTTTAATGGTTTATGATCAGTTTTTATAACAAATTTAGCGCTATGTAAGTAATGATCTAATTTTTCTAATGCCCATTTAATAGCGAATGCTTCTTTTTCTATAGTTGACCAGCGTGTTTGTGTATCTGCTTAATTTATGACTGAGATAATAGATTGGTTTTTCATTTATCACATTTGGAATGATATTATCATCAGTTTCACAGGGTTGTGTTAAACATGCACCTACGCAATTATCACTTGCATCGGTATATACTGTATATGGTTTATTTGGATCAGGGTAAGCCAAAAGTGGAACTACTGTTAGACTTTCTTTTAAGAAATCGAATGACGTTTGACATTTTTCATCCCAGTGAAATCTGGCATATTTTCGTGTTAATGATATTAAAGGATCTGCAATTGCTGAAAAATTTGGAATAAATCTCCTATAATAACTACACATTCCAAATGAAGCTTCGAATTTGTTTTACGGTTGTATGAATTTAGGTAAGGTTTCGAATAGCTCTTACTTTATTAGGATCAGGTTGAACACCTCGTTCATTGATTATAAATCTTAAATATCGTGTTTCTGATGAAAAGAAAGTGCATTTCTTTAACTTGAGTTTAAGATTATGTTGTCTTAATCGATTGAAAACGTTTTGTATATGTTCAAAATGTTCTGTTTCGTTTGAAGACCAAATGATTAACGTCATCTAAATAAGCTGTTGAAAAATGTTCATAACCTTCTAAAACTGACGTCATTTAATTGTTGAAATGTTCCTGGAGCATTTGCATAATCCAAATGGCATAACATTAAATTCAAATAGACCCTTATGACCAGCAAATGCTGTCTTTTCTTTATCTGTTGGATCCATGGCAATTTGCCAATAACCGCTTTTAAGATCTAGAATTGTGAAAAAAATTTGCTTTTCCTAATCGAGCTAATATGTCATCAATAAGAGGAAGAGGATATGACATTGGTCCTAGTTATTTTATTTAATTGTCTAAAATCAACACACATTCGAGTTGTACCTTCTTTCTTCTTTACCAAAACTAATGGAAAACTCCAAGGTGATTTTGATCTACTGATTACATTTGCATTAAGCATATCATCAATTGAATCATCTACTTCTTTTCTTAAATTCAATGGAACCCTATAAGGTCTTAATTTTATTGGATCATGGTTTCCAGTATCAATTTTCATTTTGACCGTGTTTGACTGACCAAGTTCAGAATCTTTTGCTGCAAATATATCTTTGTTTTGTAGGATTAAATCTTCTACTCTTTTCTTATTTTTAATTCCTATTATTAGTTCGTTTAAATCTAAAGTTTGAATCAATATTTTGAGAATTTATGCTAGATATTTCATTTGCGTTTTATTGCTTCTAATTTGCCCACTAAATAACCTTTCTTTAAAGTGATGGTTTTATTGGTGTTATTACATAAATATATTGGGATATTATTTATATGCTTACAATTTGTGATAGAATTTCCTATCATTACTCCGGGTTCAGTCGTCAAATAACCTTTGTCAATAGGTGAAATTGATAAAACATGAGTTTTTGATTTATTTAAATTTTCCGTAGGTAATTTAGATTTTCCTTTGCCTATTGTTACTCGTTCTGGTTTTAATTTAGTTCTTCGAGATAATCTGATTAAAGAGGCAATATGAATAGCTTCTTCTAGTGGAACATATGTTTTTCCTATTCGTAATGATCCCAAATCAAAATATATTCTAACTCCATTTGTAGTAAAAAAAATCTCGTCCTAAGATAACGTTTCTATTTACATTTGAAACTACATAAAATTTTTGTTTACATAATGAATTTCCTATTTTTATTTCTAATTCGACTAAACCTTTTACATCTAAAGAATTTCCATTTACTGATTGCAAATTTGCCCTGACAATTTTGATAGGTGGTGGATATTTAAGAGCGATCTATATTTTAGGTTATTTATTTTTATCAAACATGAGTTTGGACTTCCCGTTACATTAATTTTGAAAGTTGGCCAATTTTTATTTATTTGATCTTTAATCATTGTTTTCTTTGATGTTTGTCATTTCTTATAAATCTATTTTGTTTTCTTTTGTTTCTCCCATCATTGATCTTTTTATGATGGGAACTTACTAGTTTCCCTGATTTTGTGTTGATTGTTTGTGGATATTCTCTTGTTCGCATGCGATCGAAATCATTTTGTGCAGCAATGCAATCTTCGCACAAAGTGACCAGGTTAGCCCGCAGTAGTAACAAAATAGTGGTCCATTTAGTTGTGGTGTAGAGAGTAATGGTTGTTTGCGAGGAATTGTCTGTCTGTTTGTATTTTGGTGGTGATTTATTTCATTCACTTCTTGAGGGGGTTTACGTATAAATCTACATTTACTTGTTGGATGGTTAGTTCGTTTACAAATTTTACATTTTTGGAAAGGGGGACGATAGTGATTAACATTCATAGGTTCTTCTACTCTACCATCGAATCTAGAGTTACTATAGTAATCATGACCTGTTCTCAAATCAACACGTTTTTCTAAAATTAAATTCTTGCATTACCAAAGTTACTGCCTCTTGAAATTCAGAAGGGTTTGACCTCATAAATTTTATTTTAATGTAATCATGCAAACAAACCATCAATTAAGAAATTAATTAGTTGTTTTTTGTACCTCAACTGTTGATAAGTTAGTGTAAGCTTGAGTCGGCTAAATTCAACAAACGCTCTGCATAAACAGGTATACTTTCATCCCGTTTTTGTCTAATTTTACTTAAACAGAGTGAACGGATGTTTTGTGCATCTGTTATTTCAGAAAAACGCGCAGTTAACTCACATTTAAATCGTTCCCATGAATAATCTCCATATTCATTTAATAATCTTTCCAAAAAATCAAGAACCTTCTGCAGTACTAGTTTCATACGCAATTAATTTAGTTTGAATTTCATTACATCCTTCTAGCATTACATATTTTAATACTTTTTATCCAATCTTTATATTGGGAAGATATACCTCTAAAGGATGTAATGTTTAATTTTACTCCTTGCTTATTTAAAGCTACCGATAGACCATGTAGTTTTTGTTCATGGTTACTAAATTGTTGAGATAAATGATTGATATGTATTCCGAGGGTTCCAAAAAGTTCAGGTATATTATCTTCAGCCATTATCAAACGTTTCAGCAAAAATTTACAATTTAGAAAAGAAATAATTCTATAAGCAAAAATTTGACGAGCACAGTAAGTGAAAGTCTCTTAACAGGAGTTGAATTAGGTTCAAATGCGTTGTTCTAGCCACGGGTGAATCCAGGTTGTCGCGGCAACAAAAAGGAATATGTAATATAGTGTCTCTCTGGAAATTAGGAACTCCAAGGCGATTTCAAACTTCAAAGTCTTTATTCAAGTTAGGAACATAAATAGTGGCGGTGATCGTTTAACATAACAATAAGGTGGCCGCAAAGGAGGAGAATGGCGGAAAGCGACGTGCTTTCTGGACTACCAAGCCGATTCTGAAGAATGACCGTTCCCACTAGAGTATTTAAGCATGATCATAGATTCATTGATACCCCTAAGTCCAAAAATGGAAAAAGTGTTGAATGACTGACCACTGTGACGTGGACATACATTCTAAGAGCTAGAATTAACACATGGCCATTCATAATGTAAAGAGAGTACTTATGTACTAGATGTAATATCTTCCTCCTTTGCGTTTGTACATACATAATTAACAATAGTAAACAAAGTAGCCATGTGGCTATTATTTATATAGCATGTATTTACTATCGATGAAAAGTGCATCGATAAAGAAAGTTTCAAAGTTCTTTTGAGTGACTTTTAATAAAATGATAATAATCAATAATTTATTAAAATTATTCAATTAAAGTCTGTCACTCATATTTCATGTTGGTCGGGCGTTGTAGGATGGGCGTTGTCCGTGGGTAAGGCGGCTATGTTACATTTATATGACGTAACTATATTGTAAGCTGTTGAAATGTTTATGATTAGTCGGAGATTCCAAGTCGTTCGGAATAAGTATAAGGGATTATAGGTGTTTCGATGGTAAGGACATTTCGGTACGTGGTCGTTTCTTTATAGAACTGAAACATTTCGGTACAAGTGGGAAAGCATTTTATCCACGAAATGGTCGTTAGAAGCATTCCAATTTATACAGTTGTATCAGAATATCCTGAATCATCAGGTTTCCCAAATTGAGCATTTAATGGTACCAACATATAGTATTGATGTACATATCTTTTGAAACCTTGTTCGTGAATGTCTTATGTCAACATAGAAGACTTTTTCACACACTGTCAAAGTAAATATGTAATGAAGATCAAATGCATTTATATAGAAGTATTCATAACCAACTTACATTTCTAGTGGATGATTTAACAGTAGATTGCTATGTCGCTATTATACATGTATACATAAAAAATATGTGAGTTTCATCTATTTAGTTAGCTCTAATTTTTTGTTGTTATGTTTAAAATCATTCGTGATGTCACGGAAGACATTACTATTCCTCTTTTACTCCGGAAATCCTTCCTAAGTCTCCTTCTTTTCCAGACGCCGCTTTTAATATCTAATATATCTCACTAGTTTGTAATCGATTTTTTTTTAGTTTTAGTAAATATAGAAGATATATACCTTTCAAATTGTTTTAGATCTATAGCATTTCACAAGATGTAAAAAGGTAAAACTCTACATGGAGTATTGAATTATTTCCCCTTAATTTAATTTCAGTGAAAATACTTTTCCAGACAAGGATCTCTGACAGCGACGGGGGAGAGAGAGAGAGAGATGGGGTGGGGGGATTGCGCCTTTTTCGTACCTTTTATTTAAAATTAAAAGTAGTTTTCCAATCAATTCTTAAGAACTAATTTAATTTCCAAATAACAGAGGATTGTCCATCCTCCGTTCTACCATAAACCATAATTTGAAGAAGGTAGTTCTTTGATACTGATTTCACATTTCGGACACAATCTGGACGGTATGAACGTATTGTACAAACTGTTTTAGATCATCTCGTGAACATTCGAACTATTGGATTCCATGTTGATTTTAGATATTTATACCCATCTCAAATAAACACTTAGCGATTCTCGAAAAAGAGGAAGTTGGGAGAGGTTAAACTCATGTTATACCTCAGGAGGGATTCAGGTGCAGATTTAACCATTGCACGCCCTTTCCCCTCCGGCAAGACGAAAAGGGCATGGGCAACAAGCACACCTTTGTTGAGTAAATGTTTTCATGTTAAATCAATCACTAGCCAGAAACAACCCAAATGCACAGATGCTACCAATTTGTTTATTTTCTTTTTCTCGCAATTATGGCGGGTTAAAAGTCCATCAAAGCTGTAGACACAGTGAAAGGAACTTTAATCTATCAGAATGCCCTGCTACATGTGTTGAGTTTCAATGTAGTGGACAACACTGTATTTGTTTTTACAATTATGTATATATTTTCCCAAAATCAAAGCCTAATCCCATTGGTCGGGCTAGACTTCCGCTCTGCGATATTAATTAATCAATTTATTTATTTATTAGTATTATTATTATTATTATTTACTGGATAGGGAAAGACCGAGTCGGATACAGTTGAAAGACGCTACAGAGGCGATCATTCTGCATACATATTTATATTATCTAGGGATGCCCCCCGGATCCTTCCCACAATCGATCCTTTCGGCCTTGAATACATTTCCACTCGAGATATGTATCTGCAACTCCACCCCACCCTTCTAGCTGTTGAAGCTCTGGATCTACCCTTGAGTTTCTATGTAATTCCAAATATCCAAATCTGCAAACCAAGCCTTTAACTCCTAATGATAGTACCGTGTATACATTAAGTCCATCGATTTAACTTCAATTTGATAATAATCTAGGTTCATATCCCACCCAACCCTCATTTTTGAAATCTTCAATTTTCTCTAAAAAAAAAACCCACATTTTTTCAGATTTCTTCTCATCATCTATATTTTCGCAATCCTCAAGGAAAGACAAGTTGTATAGTATATTCAGGGGATTCCAATGGTTATTTAACCCCTCCCCCCCCCCCCCCCCCTTTGACACATTTTTTGCCATAAACCATAAATAAATCGTCGGGACATATAACGTTACCCAGTTCCATCCTTTCAACATTCTGGAATAATTTCTTTTCCGAGCTCTATTTCTGCATATTGAACATATTGGAGTGAAATTTAATATATAAGTCTGAAACATCACGAGATAATCTGAAATAATTCTACTTCGTATTTAGATATTATGTTTTCTTTCGACATTAAAGGTCAATTGAACACCTAACTCTATGACAAACGTGACGATTTCAATTTCGCTATCATAAACTTTCCTTTCATAAGTAGCAACATTCCATCATCGCCCGCATACGGCGTATTCATATCCTAGTTAATACGGTATTCCAGAGCATGTTCAAATTACAATGACTTTGTTCTGAGGGCTAGGCGACTTTCAGTTAAGCTGCTCAACCAGGGTTATATATGTGCTAGACTAGCAACGTCACTGAGGAAGTTCTACGGTCGTTACGATTCCGATCATTTTACACAGATTTGACACCTTCTATACTAGAAAGTTACCTACTTTGACTTCTCCATATATAAATATATATGGAATTTACACGATTTGACTCTTTCTACTGGGTATATGTGACGGGTGTTGCTAGCAAGCAGGAGATGCTCACTCTCCCGGGCACCTGATCTCACTCCATCACAGGGGTTCACATATACTCTTCAAGTAGACATATTTTGTTATTTTCTACTTGTTTTTCATTTTCACTGATTTTGTATGTCCTCTGGTTTCATGATATTTAGACTTATGGTTTGGATTTATCCATCATCTTTACATGGTTACGGTCAAAGATTTTAAAAGTTATCATTAATATCCTCCTTGGACCTAGAATATCTGCTTTATTTCTTCAATGAAAACACATTTTGACTTGAAATTTAGTATAAAGATACACCATGATACTGTCTTAATTAAACTATATCTTTGTTCGGGTTTTTTGAAGCGTACCGGTACATCAAGTTATTCCACCTGTGATGTGTTCAAATACTATGATAGCAAATTGATCACAATGTACAACAAGAAGTCAAGAATGCAATAAATCATGTCCGTGTTTCTCTGACAGATATCATTCAAAAATGCATATATATGTAAATATATGTATATACATTTATATGTAAATATATGTAGAGATATATATATGTATATATATATATGTATAAATATCTATATATATATATATATATATATATATATATGTTTATATATGTATATATATATATATATATATATATATATATATATATATATATATATATATATATATATATATATATATATATATAATATATATATATATATATATATATATATATATATATATATATATATATATATATATATATATATATATATAATATATATATATATATATATAATATATATATATATATAATATATATATAGATATATATATATATATATATATATATATATATATATATATATATATATATATAAATATATATATATATATATATATATTGCGAAAGACATTTCATGTATATCTAAGAAAATGTTGAAGTGATGATCCTTGAACAATATATAGCACACTGCTAATCATTTTCATCATAGAATGGGTTCAAGACATATGTGTGTGTGTTTGATTGTGGGGAAAACACAATATTGCCCATACCCTGAGCTCAATGGACAATATATATTTCTTTTTAAAATGCCGACCCACTAATAAAGTTGACAGTTTAACGTTTTGCTAAAATAACCGTCTTTAACAGTGTTGCTATAAAAATCATAGTGTTTGAAAACTGCATCTTGTTTTATAGACCGTGGGATTGAACTCATCACTTTAACTATTGTCTCAAGTATTACTTCATGAATATTTCGCGGAGTGTATATTTATGAACAACTTACATAGGGATACGTTAATATTTTTTTTTTCAACCATTTTTCTGTAACATCTAAATTACAACAATATTTTAAATGGAACCACTTTACTATAAATAGGCAGCATTGATTACATCACAAAGAATCCACTTCATGCAATAATTACTTGTCGACGCAATAAAGACCTTCATCCCAACACAGACAAATATCTCGAAATCTGATTGGTTAAGAAGAACGAAATATTTTATTGTATTCGACTACCCATCATTCCCCGTCAACCATATAGTATATTTATATACCCCCTCCGCCGAATATACTTTTAATATAGCCCCGCGTGGATTTGGTGACGTCATTTTATTGCCATACGAGAGTAAACAATATGGCGGAGGGATGGTTTGCAAATGGAAGTGAGGATGAAATAAACAGAATTCGAAGGCAAATCAATTATTAACACTATTAAGAGCAACAAAACGGCAGCGGGGATATTACGAAAACATTGATATAAGTTCCAAAAGGTCTTAAGTGAAATAAGTAAGTCATACAGTGCATGACAAGAGAGGATACGAAAATACTGAGTTCATGAAAAAAAGTAGTTTATTATACACCCGTTGTAGACGGACGTATTATGGTATGGTGTTGTGGGCCCATGGCTTTTTTGGCACCTTGTTAACACCATACTGACGATACCTTTTAGGCTACGACTTTCAACCTTGGTACACTTATTTCGTATAACATGAGGATGAACCTTATTCATTTTCAATATCATCATTAAAGGACAAGGTTATTTTGAGATTGTAAACAAGGTACGAACCAAACTGTTTATGCTAAAACTTGTAAATTTGCAGAATTACTCTTTTGACTACAGGATAAACACTATTGTTTCTACATATATATATATATATATATATATATATATTCTTTTAAACAATATTGTTTCTACAGCTTGCAACTTGCAATGATATTTGTAATATTATCATCATTCTAAAGGACAGCAGGGTCAGCAACTCTCTTGGTTTTTCCTTTAGGCAAGTATTTAACTGTTTCCAGAGAGTTAACGTTGCCCGACACTGTTAAATTTTATTTATTTGAGAATATATTTCAATCATTATTTCAACTCATTGGTGATGACAAGTAAATTTGTATTGTGACAAGCATTAAACACATTTTGCTGCTTGAAAGTTCTTCCAATGCATATAGATACATCTCCAAACAGGTAAGTACTAGGGATGTCGTGTAAATCTCACCTAAAATTTGATGCGGATGGTCGTATTTATATGTTTAAGCATTCTCCAAAGTATTTGTATATACTGTCAGAAAAAAGAAACTCTGTAGTTTAGATATTTCATTTTCAGATTCCTTTACAAAGGGTGATGTTGCATTATGTATATCATTATTTAATTTAATGCATTACTTCTCAATTCAAACATAACATTACAGATAATATCTATTATGGTTGAACAGACAATGAAAGTATGGGGGTTGCAGAAAAAGTTTCTCAAGTTGTATAGCGTGTAGGTCTTTCATTTTCGCCGATACATTTTTCACACCCACGACCCATTGGACGAATTAGAGTATGCCAACATCTCTGAGGAATATTCGGCCATATGCGAAATAAAGAACAACGAAAAAGCGTCCAAGGTAGCAGGTGCTGCAGAATGACGGTACATTAATTTATTGTGAATGAATGGAAACAAAACTTCCACAAGATCTCTGACTTTAAACGACGATGCTCCCTTCACCACAGTGACTTCGTATCACCGTGAAATCGGAGAAGAACAGGACGAATAGCATTTTTAATCTTTCTCTTACGGCACGAGAAGGAGGACTTATCTGCCGATGCCAAGAGATGCCTCCAGCGGTCAAAGAATTGTCACTTCGCTAATATTGTCTTCTATAATATAAAGCATTTAAAGTGTTAATATGAACTGACTTACAGAATTTGAGACACTCCAGCATCCCAATATGATGCAAGCGTGCATTTGCAATCATACGAGGCAGCTCTCATCCAATGGATTACTAACCACATGCCGCCTAGACTTAAAAAACCAGGAATGTGCGCTGTGATGATCATGGCGAAACGAATGCGTATACAAAGACTCGTTTAGTAAATTAAAGGATACTTTTAAGAATAAAGAACAATCACTACACACAACTTCCTGTATATATTGTCTCGTTTGATTATCGAAGAACGTAACAAAACTGCAGTAACAGCTTTTACCGAAAAATCACATCTATCACGTGACGAGATTTCAGACCCTATATCTATATATATCTTAACAGCATCTAAACATTATGCACTTATCGATGAGGTGAAAAACACATCTACATATCTGGATGATATACTTACCATGAATAACCCTGAGTTTGAAAGATACATTAACGACATCTGTCCTCCGGAAATCCGACTTAGTGAAGTGAAGTATCACCATTTTGAAGCCCAATATAACGATTACTGATAACAACAATTATTGTTGCAGCAGACAACTGAAAAGAGCTCTAGTTTTTGAGTAACTGATACATTAATTGGCACATGACATAAAAAGTATCAGAATGTCCGTCTTCATACCCACATCATGAAACAAGATGACGCCACACTGCACAATGGTAGCGAGTTGATGTTTGGTCTAAACTCATACTTTTTTCAGCAAAAATCGCTAAGAATTCATTTATATCGAGTATTTTGTTGCTCCTAATTGCATCATTATATATCAGATATCATTGACTGGTAATTTAAATGATGAAAAACAAATGAATTAATTCTTATACAATTATGTTGGGTCCAAATTAATAGAAATTCAATAAAAGTCGCTGAAATTTGGAAAAAGTCTGTAACTAATAATTCCTAGTATTTTATTGTTTCTAAATGCAAAAATCATATATCACATATCATTAAATGATCAATTTAATGGTGAAAAGCAAATTAATATAATTTAGAGATATTCTCATGCAAAACCTAAATAATTTGAATTAAAAATGTTGAAATTCGGAAAAATCGTTTAAATACAACATTTCTAGTATTTTCTTTCTTCCTGAATAAACATATGACAAATATTATTAAATTCTATTTGCATAACACTTAATAATTAGTATGTGGATACCAGTTTTTGGACAAAATCAGGAACATTTTGACGACCCCCCCCCCCCCCCCCCAAACAAATAAACAAACAAAACAAAAATCTTCGACTTACAATTTAATTATTCTTTGCATTTTAAATATATAACTATTTGACATATTGAGTCTGAATTACGAATTTGTTTGAAAAGAGATAGAAATTAGATACCTTTTGGTGAAATAGAAAAAGCTCTATAATCGACTTTCTTCAAGCATTTTTTTCTTTCTAAATCAAAAAGAACGTATTGGCGGAACATTTGAATAGCATTAAAACACATTATCCTCATTTGAATACCATTTTACAGTACAATGCCAGTGGTTTTAACAAAAACTGTCATTTAGGTGTCTGATTTGACTTTAGCGACAGAAATGTCTGCAAGAAACCAAACGAATATTTCAGCCATAGAAGAGGACGGCTCTTCACAAAGAGATGAAATGACAGCGGATGATAAAGTGTTCTGGAAGCTGTCGGGTTGACAACCATCATTTCAACTAGGACTAACATTAACGTGAGTCAGTGCAAGTAGATAAAAAAAAAAAAAAAACAAGGACGTTACAAAAATATTCGATTGTGCTTCGTCTGTCAAGGAATCCGCGGGTTAAGATGGGCAAGGTTGGGTCAGACAAGAGAAAACAGAAGAAATCTGACATAGCTGTATGACACAAATCACGAAGGACATGCACACAAAACATGCTAATAGTAGAATATACACGAAAACACGAAAAAATATTCGATTGTGCTTTCACAGGAGAATTGCTGTATTGTTTTCAGAACCAGAGGAGAATGCTTAGAGGAAAAGTCCGCATTCGATGGCCAACTGTCATCAACAATCACAACCTGTGGGAACAAAGAGCAGTCAGTAAAAATAGATATCCTTCAAAAACGCTGGAGGAGTATTGGACTTACAATAAGAAAGTAAACTTTCAGTGATACAAGCGTGATCTGACATGGAACCCTAGGGAAAACGAAGGAGGGGCTCGTCAAGGAAACACTTGGCGATGGGATCTTGATACTGATTCAAAGCTAATGGGACTGGCTTCAGTAAAGCTTAAGTGGCTAGACCAGGATTGAAATGGCAAGAGACGACGTGTTGGTGGTCTATGTCCTTCTCGCGACATAGGCTGTAGAAGATCATTTTTGAAACTGTCCTTTATAAGATTTTTGCGCTAAATTTCTAGATTGTACATATTGGTTATGATATTGTATCTTGCACAAAATAACAGAAAAAAACCCAGAAGACATTCACCATTTATAAAATGTACTTGGAATTAATATGTTAGATCTAACTGGGAAGAAGTGTATGTGGTATGTATTTGCTGGATGTGGAAGATCGTATTACATACCATCTATATATGAGGGGCGGAGCAACGGTTCAAAGATTTCCAAAAAAAAGGGGGGAGGGGGGCAGAGGGAGTGTGAAAATCAACGATTTGCCAAAGATTGATTAATAGATTTTTAATTAAAATCACACCACGAATAGTTCATGAATAATGAATCGGGGCAAACAAATTTTGACCTTTGCAACGGATCCACACCAAGAAGTGAGGGATCTATAATATGCCATGCATACCACGACATGGGGACAGGACAGTAGACAGGGCAGGACACCGGCGTGTCTAGAGCGGGACTCGAACCTCGGCCTCCCGTTCAGGAGGCCAGCGCGATACCACTAGGTCACGCCGGCTTTATTTGCCAAAGACAAAAAAGATTTATGTTAATTGAGTGGTCAATAACAAAACATTAAACCAACAATTTGTAAAAATGTCTTGTTCAGGCTTTAAGTGTTTTCAGTCTTATTGCGGTATTTGTATACGTCTACTTAAACTGTGTTTAATCCGTCACTGAGAATAGGTCTGCAGCTCCCTATCCCATTCCAACACAGTTTTTCCTATCCGAATTTGTATATCTCCGTATCCTTGTTATAAATACAGTAAAAATAAAGCTGCTTTTCATTAGTTATTACAATTTTTACTGCTACAAATCAAGACACCCCCCCCCCGGTTTTCAAAGAAAAAAAACAAAAAAAAAAAAACCCCAAATAGACAGAAAACGTTAATAAAAGGAGAAAAAAAAGATTAACATTAACGGTTTTCAACAACCCCCCCCCCATAAAAAAAAAAAAAAAAAAAAAAAAACATAACAAAACAAAACAGAACAGAACAAAACTAATCAAACCAAAAAACAAAAAAACAAAAAAAAAAACAAAAAAAACAAAAAACAAAAAGCCGAAAACAAAAACAAAAAAAAAATACCACAAGCAGAAGAAATTTAATTTCACCGTCTGAATTTTGAAAACGAACGGGCTTTCCATACATACCACCCTATATTGACTCTTACATTCCTATTCATCAATCTATTTATAAGAAAGTTCATATTAATACAAAAAGTAGACTTTATCTTGAATCAAAATTCATTTCTTATTCACAGATATATTTATCATTTATATATAATAAGATATATATCACAGATGTTACTGATTTGGAAAATACGACTGATAATATATGGACTAGTGGCATAATATGAGATTCAAAATAACACTTGGGGGTTAGGAAAAAGGAAATTTTGTGCATTTTTGAAACATGAAAAGTTGATGAATTTTATATCATTTTTTGATACCTATTATTATCTTTATTACAAATAAAAAAGAGAAAGGTACACCGTTAGATTACAAAGATATAACAAAACATCACTGACTATCCCCAATCTTCTTCTCCTACAATAACCTTGCAAATACAACAAATTAAGATTTGTAAAACATAGATAATGTAAAGATGCACAGTGTTATAGATTATACTGTCTGCACATTTTTGTATGAAACAATTTTACACAAAATAATGCAATTTTAATAAGTATTTGATTATGACAATAACAATTCAAAGGATTCTGATGTCTCAAGTTTTCATTTAATGTCGACATGAAGATTTACTTGGCTAGCTGAATATAAAAATAAAAAAATCTGTATGTTGCTGGTTTCTCTCTACTAATGATATATCTAGACTAAAAGTACTAAATATGTATGGCCAGGATCACTACAAAATTTTGATTCAACCATCCACCCCCCCCCCCTTTTTTTCCCCAACCACCACCACAATGTTTACATAAAGTTTGCACTGGCTGGGCACATTTTACCAGCTGATACATAAATATATGAAGATTTCACTTACAGATGTTGTTTGTTTTTGGGGGTGTTTTTTGTTTTTGTTTGTTTACACTTGATAAAGGCCAAATTACTGAAAATTTGTGGACACTGTCACTCACTCACTGAATGTTTCTTGTTACTTATTTTCATTACAGTCAAGAAAATTTACCATGATACAGTAGAGAAAACATTCTGTACCCATCCGCCAATAAGGTATTTGAACCCACCACTTTCACATGCTCAGATGATCCATAACAAACAATTTAATTCCACCGCGCCGACAAACTTATATACTACTTTCTGTTCATTGTAAAATGCATTTTTATTTTCTTTTCATTGATTACGTTGGGAAAATCCGGAATCGGAAATGGGTCCGAATGGGTCGCAGTTAAAGATCTATATATGATCTGCATTTACAGCTATATTTTTATTATTTGGATAACACTTTTTCATATTATTATGTCCATTTAACGGACTTTTTTGCAAATCTCTCTTTTAATCTGTGCATAAGTTTATTTTTTGCTTTTCAATCTAAGTCAATATCATGTTTGAAAATGAAACGTTTATGTGATCTGTAAAGAAAAGATAACTCTACTTGGGTTTAAGAAGAGTTATCTTTTATTGGTGTTTCAATGAACCTTAAATAGCAGATTTTTAGAAATTGAAAATGAAAAATGCTGCTAACTTACGCGCGTATTTCTCGTGTTCCGAGATTGGCTCTCCGATAGCTTTCCTCGATAACCTAGGGAAAACGGCAAATCATAGGAAGTTTATGAAAAATAAATCTAAACAGGGAATCCTTCTCATGCATATTAATTATTTTGGTGGTAATCCGATGTAAAATAAGCGAGTAACAACGAAATTACTTTCCACTCAAAATAGTATTTAGAATAGTCCGATTTCGCTCAATTTGTGTATGCCACTATTACTGAGCATTCTTAACTTACCATCAAAATTTGAGTGGAATCGGGTGATAAATAATAAAACAGTTTGCAAACTACGCACTTTTCTTCTCAGGCTACCTGATTAGCCTTAAGAGGTATGAAACAGGTAAATGTCTAGAATATTGCACTTGAGCACGCAACAACGTTTAGTGAAATTTCATGAATATCGGCTGATAAATAAGGAAGCTATAGGTACCCAAATATTTTGCATTCTAGGTGGCGTTGCGCGCTTATAAATCGGAAATTCAACAACAACGAGAAAAGGAAGGAAAAAAAATAAATTTAAATAATGCAAACAGAATAGCTCTATCTGTAACAGTAATCGAGAAATCCCTGCCGACATAAAACGGCGGAATAATAATAATAATAATAATAATAATAATAATAATAATAATAAGAAGAAGAAGAAGAAGAAGAAAGGACAGTAGAATAATAATAATAATAATAATAATAATAATAATAATAATAATAATAATAATAATAATAATAATAACATTAAATGAATACAATAAATAACTAGATATATATATGAATGTAAAGATGATTGAGACATCCAAAACTTACGTCCAAAAGATCATGAAAACAGAGGACATAAAAAATCAGTGAAAGTAAAAATCAAGTGGAAAATAACGAAAAAAATTCTCTTGAAGAGCATATGTGAAGCCTTATGACGGAGTGAAATCAGGTACGCGAGGAGGGTGAGCATCTCTTGCTTGCTAGCAACACTCGTCATACATACCTAGTAGAAAGAGTCAAATCGTGTAAATTCCATATATATATATTTATATATGGAGAAGTAAAAGTAGTTAACCTTCTAGTATAAAAGGTGTCAAATCTGTGTAAAATGATCAGAATCGGTCTCAGTCCAGAATGCCATTTAAAAGTCTGGATAACGAGATATCATACTGAGGAATAAGAGTCTCGTTACGTCCATAGAACTTCCTCAGTGGCGTTGTTAGTCTAACAAATATATAAGCCTGGTCGAGTAGTTTATCTTAGAGTCGCCTAGCCTTTGGAACAAAGTCATTGTAATTTGATGGAATATTGCTACTTATGAAAGCAAAATTTGTCATAGCGAAACTGAGTGAGGTGTTGGTACTCATTGTGCCCAGCTTCTGATTGACATATTCCTTTACTCAAACGAAGCTGTATTGATTCAGTCTTTGCATTTGCAAGGAAAGAAACAATTGGCCTTGGCTTCAATGTCACTTACAGATATATAGATGACTTGCTTTCAATTAATAATCCTTCATTCACGATTTACGTAGCATGATCTATCCAAGTGAACTGGTGGCCAAATAAACCCCAGAGAGTAGTAATTCTATTTCGTATCTAGATACCATGTTGTCTTTCGACATTATTGGTCAATTAAACAAGAATGCCGACAATTTGTTGAAAACCTTTCCTCCAAATTCTAGATTAAAATAATTCTAAAATTCGAAAGGAGTGTTCTAGTTTACCTAGTTTCTTGATAGAATAAACTAAAAAATAAAGTTTTTCATAAATGCAAGTGCCTTAGTACCTGTCTTAGCCGTTATCTAAATCATTATATTATTTTATTAATTGTTATATGAAAGTTTCCACGAGGCGTGTCGTGTTTATATTACGTGTTCCTGACGTGTATATAGCAATGTATTATCTAACACGCTGTATAATTTTGTTGCTGCGATGAGTTGGAAGGTGGGCCCTTAAACCGGTTAACTACACCAAATAATTGACTATTGTCAAATCAAATGAGCGTCCTAAGTCGGTGTCGTAACTATAAGATACTCGAATACATTTTTGAGTCGGCTTCGGTGAAGCCGCACTCATTGCAATCACTTTCTTTTCAGGGGTTATAACTTTCACTACCGATATAGAGCTTGCTACGCCGCTGAAAAATAAAGTGTCGAAAAATTACTGATGTTGTCTTAAAAATTCTTGATCAGCACAATGTACCTTTAGGTCAGTCAATTTAAGGTAAACATAAACTAGTTTCAATAACTCGAAAAAGGAGTTGCAATAATGTTTTCAAATTTCGCATAATAATATGTAGTTGTGACTACTTTACGATGTGTTTACCACCGACACCGTCGGATGTACTCGATTGTGTAATTCTCCGGACAAAGCATTTGTCTTGATCTTGTATCGCTTGTTTTTATCGAGATATTTCAATTAAAGTTTTCCCCAACATGTTCTGGAACTTTAGTTCTTTTTCACATATAATTTAAAGATCGATCTTCCCGCATTTCCTCTGATAATGAAAATGCAATATAAATATTTAGGTAAATGTTGTATGTTTCTAAATATAAATGATGTTAAAACATTATGAGAATCGTGAATAAGATGGATATTTAATGTCCTACTTGAAAGAATGTCGTTCCTTGGCTCAGCTTCGACTCGTGACAACAATGCGGTAAAACTTGTTGCCATGAAGTTGTCGATTGCACGTTCATTTCGGATACAAGCAATTGCAAACTCTTTGCCGTAAGATAGTATGAAGAGAGCAAATTTTATTAGCATTTTGTACATAGGTATAATGACGATTTAGTTGCAACAAAGACCTAATTTTTGCCCCTCCCCCCCCCCCCCCTTTCCTGAAATCCTGAATCTGCCACTAAAATGGTAAAATGATTACATATTTAAAATCAGCAAAGCCGACTCTCAGGACTTTTGAGTACTTTGATATTTTCTTGGTTTTGTTTTGTTTCTTTTGATTTTTTGTTTGTTTGGGATTTTTTTTTTTTGCTAGTTTGTTTGGTTTTTTTTTTTTCTTTTCCTTTATTATTATTATTATTTTTTTTTTTTCTTTTCCTTTATTATTATTATTATTATTATTATTATTTTTTTTTGTTATTGATTTTGATTTTGGATTTTCTTTTGGTTTTTGTTTGTTTGTTTGTTTGCTTTTCTTCTTTATCAATACTCTATATTTCCATGCTGACTCCTGTCATAGGGTTGAGTCGGAGAGCTTTCAAAAATCATATTACTAAGTACTGCAATGTCGTTTTTGCAGATGGATTATTGACAATTGTCAGATCAAATGACAGCCCTAAGTCTATATCCGAACTGCACTATAATCAAATATTTTTGATGACGTTATGAATTGTATCATTGCATTAATTCCGTGATTTCTGTCATAACAGCTGAGTCAGCACAGCTATCAAAGATCATACTACTAAGTACTGCACTGTCGTTATTCCACAGTAGTAATATAAATTGTTGGTCGATCAAAATTCCAGCGAAATCACATGTTTACTGCATTTACGAAATTTTAAAGCCACAGTTGAATTTTCTACCTTGTATATCTCACTGACATATCATTTAATTAGAGCTACGGTGATGTCTAATGTTTAATAACCCCTCCAGGTATCTAGATCACATTTCGGTAATAGATAACCCTTTGGAAATTAATACGTAGAATACACTTCGTGTTGCAGTGAGTGGAAAGGTGGCCCCTTAAACCGGTTAACCACACCAATTGATTGCCTATTGTCATATCACATGATCGTCGTAAGTCGGTATCGTTTTTTAATCGAATAGATTTGTTATGTCCTTATGTTCTTTTTATTCATATCATTACACTATATACTGTATATTTTCGTGCTGACTTCTCTCATACGGCTGAGACAGTACAGCTATCAACGATCATATTACAAAGTGCTGCAATGTCGTTTTTCATAATTGTAATATAAATAACTTTGGTCGATTAAAATTCTAGCAAAATGACAGATACCTGCACTTACGAAATTTTAAAGCCACATTTGATTCTTCTACCTTGTGTACCTCACTGACACATGGTGTAATTAATAATAGTTTATTGTCTCTGTTTCCCAGGCGTTTTAATTGATTGACTTTTGCTATTTTAATTGTCCATCCTATGTCGGCATCGTAACCGCAGCACAATAAAATATTTTTGTAATGTAGTTTTTCCGTGTATATTTTACTATTATCATGTTTTGAGTGCATGTCCTTGGTGATTTGTGTCATACAGTTTTGTCAGATATCTTCTGTTTCCTCTTCTATGTACATCAGATAATTATGTTCTTTTTTAAAATAAGCAATATAACTCTTTTAAATATTGGACGAGTTATATAATGCCATCATCTTATTAATAGACAATATTTATGCACAAATTAATGGCAAAAATTTATCAACAGGGGGTTGGATTTCCCCCAGCCACTGATTGCGCTCCTCTTATCACAGATTCGTTTTTGTATTATTATGAGAGAGATCTTATGCAGTATATTAGACAATCCAGACCTTTCGACTTTATTGCTATGTTTAATGACACGTCTAGGTGTTTAGATAACATTTTGGTAATAGATGACCCTGTTTTAAACATAAGAATTCTTGATGAGGTTATCCATAACTAAATATGTGATAAATATGACGATTTTGGATTTCCTATCGTATATTTCCTGTAGCTGGATGACGATGTGCCAAGACTACTATTGGATCGCTATAGCTTTTTAGACTTTCACACAAAAGATTTACTACTCACTTCGAAATTGTTTACTCACTGATATAGATCGCAGCGGTGTTAAGGCAATATACAGTTATATAATGTTTGCAGAAAACCCGCCAAACCATGTCATGACGTCACTGTGACGTCACTATGGCCCAATGTACTTTATGAAGCGAGATAAACTGAAGCAGTCAACATGCCAAGAAAAATGCTGTAGTGCAACCCTTTTCTCAACTCCACTTGTTGTGTAATTTCACATAAAGACTGTTCTATCTATTTGAAATGCTTCCTCCTGGGCCTAGCTTTTTTATTTTAAAATATCAACAGAATTTCAATTTAATTAGGCCATTTCTTGTAAAATTACACCATTCAGTAATTCCCTTTCAGTATTTATGCACAAATACGCCTGTTATAAGTTGGGCACAGCTAAGAATATGATCTATAGGCTTCCATTTATTAATTACACCAAAATTTAATTTCCGAATTTGGCAATATACCCTTGCACTTGCTGTTAAACAATTTGCATTTTTGCCAATTTTGCAGTTATAGTCTTTACTCAATTTATTATACGGTTTTCAGTAGATTATAGTATTAATGAAGTCATGGAGTGCCTTAACATTACTGCGATACCGTAAACTTAGAAAATCTATTGGAATATGTTACCGATCATATTCAAAACTTATATCTTACTTCGGAAATATTAGTTTCAGCAATTTATGTCTAGAAGAATTTGTCATTCCAATTTCTATGCTGTTCTAGCCTACGAATTAAGGAGGGTCAGATAGTTTGATAACTTTATTTCTTCGTAAAGTTTTACTATTATTATGTTTTTAAATCCATCTTTACTTTTAATTCTACTCGACGTTCTACAGTTGCAATTTATATCATTTTGTATGTCGTGGGTCGTAGCCTGATGAGCTGTCGTAGCTGTGCAGTTAACGTTCGGCGGAAATTATGTATAACTTACGGATCCACCATACGAATACACATAGACATATCCTTAGGGAGAGGAAAACTAAAGTTCTCAATATGATTGACGTTTATATTAATGTAACTCCGAGAAAGTTTATCATCATTTATTGTGCTACAGAATATATTGACAATGATCTGAAATAACATATAAACCAATATTACAATAATGCAATTTAAATATCTGAAATGCCAATCAATTCCAATTAATTACTTTGTCATGGTTGAAAATATTTAATATGATTATTTATGAAATCTAAATATTTATTTTCATCATGACTGTTATCAAATAAATAAATTTACACATTATCAATAACAGAAATCTATTATAAAACATACCCGAAGTAAGGAAACAATGTGACGTAACAGCCTCTGTAAACCTCATGCACTCTGATATCATATCATCCCAAACTACAAATTGATGCAAATATATATATATATAGGACAGATCATAAGATCAGATCACTAGGACATATCATAATATAACCATAAACATAGACGGACGTACATGGTATGAACAAACAACACACTTACAACTATCAACATGATAGCACGAACAACATGCCATTATAATCTGACTGGCACGAACGAAATACAACTCTTCACTTGACTGGACATACAACAGACTACAAGATCAGACAGACATCGTACACGGTGATATAAAGCATGGACGATATGTAAAATAAAGGATGTCTTTCATACCACATATGTGTTATGTACATGATTGGCAAAATGCAGTTCTGTATCGCGCGACAACATGGATAAATGAAATCATGGGAAACACAATTTATATACATCATTTAAACCATGTAATCACACCATGAATATCACTTACAAATACTTCCGTACTCATTTAAAAGATAACTGCAAGTAAGAGGTAAATAATTGAACAATTTCCAGGAAACAATCCTCTCTGATCTCTCCATAAAATGGCGTTCCTCTGTCCTTCTTGTTTATGTGTAAGTGACCAATGAAATTACAAGATATTTCATATCAAAAACTTATATGAAATACTATTCTAATTACATCCAATATATTATCTAATAAATACAGTATTATATGTGATAAACATATGAATTTATACCTGTTAATTAACTACAAAACAGTTACAATCACAATATGACTTTAAAGGTAAATTACAAGTAAGTACTCACACCAAAGAAGCAGTAGTCCAGTGGATAAGACCGCCCACTTAAAGTCCCAAGAGCATTGGATCCAACCCAGACGGCGGCGAGTGAAACATTCTTATATCAAAAATATTTTTATCGTGCGTGTACAAATCGCTCTCTTACATTAATAAACCACACAGAAGTTTAACGAGTATACACAAATGACTAACAGCGGTAAAACTTTAAGATATAAAGTACAACAATGTCACGATTTATAATAGTAATCTCATTAAGTGTCATGGAAATAATAATGAAGTTATAGACAATTCTCAACCACGAAAATATCAAGTTATTCCAGTCACTGTATCTAATTTTTAGTTCTTCTAAACAAACTTAATCATTAGAACACATATCAGACAGTAAAATCATTTACATCAACACATACACTAGCAATTATCATAAATCTGACGCAATTGTGTATCTTATTCTATATTCCAATTGCATAGCTGACAATTATTCCCAGATACCGATGTTATAGTATAATTTTTTTCCATTCTGAAAGTTTGCTTCAAGGTTTCAGATACCATAAATTTGTACCCGTCGGATAGCCTGAGTAATGACATATGTTCAAATAGATCGAGGACCAGGATTATTTCTTGTACTCTTGTAACAACAAACTCTACCTTGTCATTCTGTGATTTTTATTTGACAGTTTGTATAAAAAGGATAGAGGATTGTGATCTGTGAATAAAATGATTGGATGTGCAGTGATACTAAGATAAACAATAAAGTGTTGTAAAGCTGACAACGATGCAAAACATTCTTTGACAGACTTTGGTAATTTCTTCTATTAATCAATATATTTTAACATATTCACAAGACATACTCTTTTTTTTTCTTTCCTCCGACATTATGTTTTCACAACATACTTAAATTACTACTTTTACTCTCTGCTTCATATGGACCAAAACGTCTAGCTTGTAAAGGAGGGCCAGGAAGGGGCTAAAATACAAGAATTTTGTCACCAGGTAAAAATGTTCTACTTTTGGCATTCATAGCATAGCAAAACCTTCATTTGTCTTCGTGAGCTTTTTTAAAAATATTACATACATTGAACAATTGTTCTTTAAAATTGAACGCATAATCCAAACGATTCATGTTAGTTGTCTCAGCCAATCATTTTTCTTTCACAATTTTAAAGGTCCCCTGACTGTGTGACCAATAACCAACTCAAATGGATGTAATCCGGGGGATTCCTTAACCGCTTCATGGGCAGCAAGCAAAAGGAGGTGGACCCCCTCATCCCAGTCTTTTTCATACTGAAAACAATATATTCTGATCATGGTTTTAGGGATCTGATGGAAGCGTTCAAGAGCCCCCTGCGATTCAGGATGGTAGACACTAGACTTGTATTATTTTATTCCTAACCCATGCATAAAATACTGAAATAATTTGGATATGCAATTTGAGCCTTCATCCAACTGAATAGCCTTTGGTGCACATACAAAACTGAAAATCTCCTTAAGGGCCTTCACTATTGGTTTTGCCACATAACTGAGCCACATAACTTCTGCCACATAACTGAGCCAGTGACTCCTCTTTTTTCTTGCCTTAATATTACTAAGAGGAATTGTTTCAGGATGTACACATAACAGTAAGTAAATCCACATTTCCTGACTTCGTTTTTCCACTTAAGTTTGAAGCAATCACCTACAAGATGACCCTTTTTCTTACAATAAGCAGAAGTAAAGGCTGAACTTACTGCACTGTCAGACTTCTTACCAGAGTGGGGAGTTGGCTGAGCATTGTCTTTCTTTAGACTACTTTCAACACAGGGGCCTATTTCATTGCTACTAACATTGTGATATTTTGACAAAAAAATAAAATAAAATAAAAAAATATATATAAAAATAAAAAATAAAAACAATTTATGTGTAAGAGCATAATTATCTGATAAATCTGCTGCCTCGTTTAAAGTTTGTACACCTTTAACATCTAAATGAGGGGATAGGACTCAAATCTTGAGGTACACATTGTCTAAATTCTTCTACTAACATCTATTCTCTCAATTTAAAAAAAAATTGAATTACCAAACGGGATTTAACACATTCAACTAGAAAATGGAGACTCTTCGATTCGCAAAATGGCATTCTGAGTCGTAGAACGCCCTCTAAGTGTACATCAAAACCCCCTCTAAATGTACACCGAAACACGCTCTAAAATGATCACAAAATGCCGTTAAGAGAGGGCAAAGTCCCTTTTTGTAAAAGGGAGGATAAAATCATCAAAAGCAGGCCCCTAAGGACGTGCAGAACTCCCTCTAAGAATACCCCCAAACGCCTTCTTATTAACATCGAAACCTTTGGAAAAGTCCGAGATTTTGTGTGATCGATGCCTTCTAATCGCACATGAAAACGCCCTCTAAGTTTGCCAAAACGACCTAAAACAAACTTTAAAAAGGCCAAAAACGGCCTCTAGACTCTCAAAGGCCTTTACATGTGATAAAAGGAGCATTTTAATGGTGAATTTCATATTAGTTGAAATGCTACATATCATGCTGTAATTGGGCTGTAAATATATTTCGTAAACAGAGTTGAATGATTTTACATTAATCTTCTGCTGCAGTAAAGATTTTCAGTTATTGATAGAACTGTATACGATGGCTTTACATTATTCTTTTTAGATAGATTTTCTAAAGAAATTGTCTTGTAGCTCGAAGGATCACGGATTATACTATAAATATATAAAAGAAAATCCCCGTGTATCACTGGCAACGAATTGTAACCGAATGGCGTCTGACACTAATCAATCCTTTATTTCACTCCCAAAATTATAATTACATCTTACGTACGTATGTAAGATACAGATGAATTATATGTGCATAAACATTTATAAAACATTTGGGTATATATAGGAAGTCCATTTTTTAAAATACGCTTTACATTTATAAAGGACTTTGACTGAGAGATCGTAACCGCAACAGCTCATAAACGACACAGGTACCTTGTCGTTCCAAGTCCAAGAACTCAACTATGGGCATGAAGAGGAGTTCGAAAATCGGAGCTTACTGCTAAATATGCATGGCCAATCAGCCTCGGGGCTACTCAGCCAACAATGTCAGTGTGTAATTCCTAGCCTTTTATGTTACACACAGTCTGCAGAATTTCGCAGAAGTTTGACCAAATGACGTCATAATCTCCCTTCCATTACAGCAACTACAAAGAGTTCCTGAATCCAACCTTTGTTGTAAAACTGTCTTATTATTCAGTAACCTGACGCGAATTCACAACTACGCCTCATTCGACTCTAGGACAAGTCATTATACTAAAAGCTTTACTGTGCATACCCAACGAAACTTTTGATTTTTATCCTCTCCCACTTTTTTTTTTTTTTGCGCTTTACTGTAGGACCTGTAGAAATACTTAAATTGTTATTGCGCCTGCATACCTGAAGTTCCAATTATTGTCTCAATAATGTTGTCTCTTTTTCTCTAAGAGGAATAAGATGTGTTTAAAACCCGTGAATAAATAAATAAAGAAAAGTACCAGTGTTACACTGCGCACGCACACAGAAAGTTGCACATTTTGACGACAGAAATTAAATGGATAAATAAATGAATAAATAAATAAATGAAGCATGAAATGGTCTTTATTGTATAGCTCCATGGTGACTTCTGCCACATAATTGAGCCAGTAACTCCTCTTTTTTTAGGGCTGAAGTAAACATTTATTTGTGAACGATAAATGTTTTAAATTGCATTCAATTCCTCTCAAACCCGCGTCCGACTTCTACTGAACACAACTGTCAAATGAGTGACCTCAAATCTGACTCCACTAAAGATGAGATAAGATTCGTCTTATATATACATAATGTGACGCCACATAGGTGTGACGTCACGTCCTTCATTAGGTTACATTGTGTGCTAGGCAGCTCGTGGATTGTGTATTTTTTCGTATGAAGTTTTACTCTTTTTTCATTAATCCATTCCTGTCAGATACCAAATGGGAAATAACTCTGTTGAACGAAAAGAGATGCTCGGTCATTCAACGAATCTAGTGTTACATATGGATCTCAGCTAAGCATGACTATCCTCAGATCGATCGATTTTCATAGTACGACGAACCTGACCATATCATATTCCGTATTTCTAAAGAGTGGGAAATTTGGTTTATGAAGGTGTTAACAGCACGAACTGACTATTGGCCCGTTTCTGCATAGCACTAACTGACTATTGGCCTCTTTCTTTACAGCACTTACTCACTATTGGTCCCTTTCTTTACAGCACTACCTGACTATTGGCCCCACTCTTTCTTAAAGAGCCTATGCAGGTACCTCACTTCAATTGCAATAATTTAATTGGACAGGAATATTAGAATCCATTTGACGCCCAACTTCAGTTGACGTATATGTCTCATTAAATAAATACTTTTCCTACAATCTCAGCAAGTTTTAGATCTGTATCTCCCGTGAAATTGGAGATACGCCACATCAAATATGGTGATGTTCTCGTAAGTTCAGTGTTCCGACAAAAGCCGTTCATGGGTCGACGGCCTGATTACAGGACAATAACATACGGACTACAGCATCAAGTAAGTCTTTCTTCTTGAAGTTATCCACAACATGTAAAAATACATGCACTTACCCCGTTCAGCGTCGAAATATCCCCATTTCCTCCGTTATTCAAGATAATTCGGCGGCGGTAATTTAAATCTGTCTCTCTAAAAATTTTAAGTGACGTAGGTGTAGAATGAAGGGAAAACGGGGATTCGTTCTAATTTGCGGGTGTGTCTATCCAACCAATTAGCCTCTCCAATTTGCCTCTCATCCTTCACATACGTCACATTAGAAAATGACATCGGGATGCAGATTGAAAATACCGTCGCCGAATTATCGTGATTAAAGAGGGGAAAACAATTATTTATCTATTGAGGCATACACGTCAAAGATTGAACGTCAATTAACTATAGTGTTTAATGACTGTTGAGAGTTCAATCCCTCCTGCATATACATCCGATAATCGATCCCAGGTACAATCGAGCTTTTTCCCTGTGCGACTGATGTCCTAGAATTCTCTACAGATAGAAAGATATTTAATTTTCAATATCATCAATATCCGAATCAGACAACCCACTCCAAGTGGCAGAATGAAATGGCTATTCATATAGTAATGTAGTGAAAATGCTTACAGAAGCTAAAACCGATATCAATGCTACGGACAATATAAATCAAGTAATTCCAACAAAACAGTTTGTTATACTAGAAAGCATCTTCAAAAGCAGGTCTCTAAGGACGTGCAGAACTCCCTCTAAGTACACTTCTTCTAATTAATATTGAAACCTTTGTAAAGTCCGAGATTTCGTGTGACCGATGTCTTCTAATAGCACATGAAAACGAACCCAAGTTTGCCAAAATAACGCAATTTAACATGACGTAAAACAACTTTTAAAAACACCTAAAACGGCCTCTGGAGTCTCAAAGGTCTATACATATTATAAAAGGAGCATTTTATTGGTGAATTTCATATTAATGTAAATGTTACATATCTTAAAGTTATCCCCAACATGTAAAAGTATATGGACTTACCGTGTCAGCGTCGATAGCAATCCGTATTTCCTAGTTTCTTCACGATAAGTCCGACTCTCAATGATATTTTTATGTGACATAGGAGTAGGATTGGGGATTCGTTCAGGTTTCGTGGTGTGTATATCCAACCAATCAGCGTTCGCCTCTCATCCTACACATACGTCACATAAGAAAACGGCATCGAGTATAGAAAATACCGTTGTCAAAAGTTGGGCGTCCACTGAATATACTGTTTAATGACTGTTGATCGAAGTTGGGAGGGGTTTTACCATCAAGAGAGTTCAATCCTTTCTCCATATACACACAAAAATCGATTCCGGTCACAATCGAGTTTCGTCCTTGTTCGATTGAGGTCCTAGAGTTCTCTACAGATAGAAAGACATTTAATTTTCTCACCAATACCAGAATCCCATAACCCGCTCTAAGTGGCAGAATCAAATAGTCACTCCAATAGTAGTAATGGTATTATTAAGTACATAATGTGTTCTTTCCTAGAAATACATCATTACCAGAGGATGATATTGTATTAAATCCTATTAATACTTGTGTCTTTGTAGTATGAACAAACTTCACTCCATAAGGCAACATGGTCTGGAAACAGTGATACAGTGAAGTTGCTTATAGATGCTAAAGCCGATATCAACGCTAAGGAGAAGGTAAGTCAAATAACTATTTCGAACAAAACAGTGTGTGTTAGCCACATATAACTGGTAGCGAAATAGGAAATAAAGGGGAACATATTTACTATTATATTCCATTATGTGATTCTTCATTATTAAATAAAGGAGTCATTTTTGTATTATAAGAATGCTTGCAAGTCTCTGCACATATGTATTCTGATATATATTGATAGAGAAGAATACCTAAGGAACAAGCAATCTCACTCTATCAAGTTATTGGTTGATTTTTTCTTATTTGGTCTGCTCTTGTCGGACACGACTTTTTCATACAGCTGAGATTACACGTCAACCTCCTCCTTTCTCTCTTTATTCTTCTATAGATGGTTTATATAAACTGTAATCGTTGACCATAGGCTGTATAGACAAACTAGATACTATAATATGTTACAAATACTTAACCGCCAATAACGTTTTGGCTGCAGAGTTACTTTTAAATTCAATCACAAGATACTGCTCTTATAGCATGGGTATCATTTTTACCAGGAATGTGAAATGATTGTTTATATTTTACCTGTCTGTGGCCAATCTATACTGTTAACGTGTCCATATGGCATCGTATCCTGAAAATAATGCATCTTTTCTAATGATTGATAGGTGCTAGTATTTCCTAGAGATAAAGCAATATTTAATTTTCTAATGAATACCTGAATCCTAGAAAGCTTCTCCATGTGGTAGCATCAGATGGTCACTACAATACTAAATTTAAAAAAGAGATCTGTTCTTGTAGTTCACAGAAAATAGTCGTTTTGTTCATATTGTTAAAATCAAGATCAAATGTCTAAATGAAGGTATAGATCTGTTGAAGATTTCTACACGCTGACTAAACAGTGCGGTGGGATTCTATGACAGGCCTTGTTCAAACTTTTTTCAGAGGAGATAAGGTCTTGATCCGCGTCCCTTCTAACTGTTAGTCTTGACTCTTATTGATCAGGGACCTGACCTCGCTTACAGACGGGCAGAGGACGGTTTACTTATGTTGACGCCGCCTTACATATTTTTGATAGCAACGTATTATTCTATAAACGTTTTGTGTGGTATGTAATAAATATTTATGACATTTCTTCTATAGACACAGTTTGATCTTTGTTTATAAATTGTTATATTTGTACTTTGATTGTTTTTTTTTTTTTTTTTTTTTTTGTTTTTCATTTTTTTCATTTTTTTGGTGAGTGGAAGTCGGGCACCGTAAACCAGTTAACCATCGTCCTATGTTGGTATCGTAACCGCAACATAATCGATGACTTATCTTATGTCGTTTTCCCGTGTATATTCTACTATTATCATGTTTTGTGTACATATCCTCAGTGATCTGTGTTATGAAACTTTGTGAGATGCCTTCTGATTTCTCTTTACTTTTATGTAATCATTTTGTTCTTCAAATATCTGAATATTCTATTTTCACATATGTGGTCGAAATGCTCATAGGAAGCTTCAATTTCTACACACGTATACATGTTGTGATGTTTATTAAACAACCTTATTGTGATGTTGTATGATTTTGAATCATTCTGCACAAAGTTTCTTTGAGTTAATCGCATATGAATTGTTTCAATAGTCTTGTGTCGTCAAAACGTTTGGTATACTTAGTTGGTGTGATTAATCTAACCGGAAACTGTCCTTCTCCCGAGCAACTAGTCAAATATCTGATTTCCATACACATATATTATTTGTAATAGAATGCTATTGGACTTGAAAGTATCTGATAACACTGCTGCCTCGTTTAAGGTTTGAACACCTTTATCATCTAAATGAGGTCTCAAATCTTGCGGTACACATTGTCTTAATTCTTCTACTAACATCTAACGTCTCTCAAATGTTTAGAATTTGAATTCATGTTCTTTGATCTTAACCATTGCTCAAATAAATCCTCTTTTTCTATTGCAATTTCCACGTAAGTCTGATAATCAATTTTTTTGCAATTTCTCGTTTTGTCTGTAAGACTCAATTATCAATTTATAAGCTTTCAAAATGGCGTCGTTCACCTTAGTATAAAGAGAACTATTGCTAAATAGACTTCAGCGGCCTTCCCGATGAATACACTTTGTAACATCGTAGACCAAAGCTCACGAGGCCATTTTAAATTTTCAGGAACATTTGCAAATTGTGGAAAAAAAATTCAACAGATTTCTCAATAAATTTTGAGTCTAATATTGTAACAGCATCAACTTCTTACTTTTGATGGCCATGTAAAATCTCTGATTTCTAATATTGGTGACTGTACGTGGCAATTGTGGAAGCTCTACCCTTATACTGTAAGAGAACATCTTATTCGGCATTGTTCCATCGTTCCAGATGGACTAGAGTAAAGATTAGAAAAAAATCGTTTACAATAAATTACAATGTATATACTTTTTATGGCATTGTCAAGCAAAAACAAGATACCTATTGAATTATTTTTAGGCAAAAGAAAACTGAGACCTTGATGCAGGTAGCAATTATATCATCGCTAAATAGATACAATAAATGCCCACATATGCAATACAGAAACAGAAAATAATTCTGGCCTTTTTTATCCAGCGATGATTATTATAGCTGATCATCAATCATACCTGCCTCACGAACCCATCGTTGCAACGACATTACACCCATCAAGAATTAATGGACATCACATCATCAACAAATAATACGAATTAAAAGTGAATTGTAAATTGCCCGACCAAGGTAAATGTGAACCCAGCAGATCCAGAAGCGGGAATATCAGTCATAGGTCATGGCTGATCCATAGGTAGCGTGGGATGCCGCTACTTTATAAAGCGTTCCCTAAATACCATTTGACGGTACACAAAAACGTCCTCCTAGAGAAGGGGAAACAACCTTTGTAACTGGGAAGTGAAATTATTAAAAGGACACCCTGTAGGGGGGCATGCATAACATGAAACGCTCATGGAGAACACCAAAACGCCCTCTAAGGAAACAACAAACGCTCTCTTAGCGTGCACCAAAACGCTCTCTAATGAACATGACCTATGAAAAAGCCCGATTCTCTTTAAGCGCTGACTGAAACGTCCCCTAAGGTGACCAATAAAAAAAAAAAAAAAAAAACATTTAAAACACATTCAACTAGTAAAAGGACATTATGTGATTCACAAAATGACATTCCGAGTCGTAGAATGCTCTCTAATCGTACATCAAAACCCCCTCTAACTGTACACCAAAACGCGTTCTAAAATGATCACCACATGCCCGTTCATAGAGGGCGAAAATACTTTTTGTAAAAGGGAGGATTAAATCATCAAAAACAGGCCTCTAAGGACGTGCAGATCTCCCTCTAAGAAACGCCTTCTAATTAAGATTTAAACCTTTGGGGAAAAAAAACGAGATTTCGTGTGACCGATGCCTTTTAATCGGACACGAAAACGAACCTAAGTCTACCAAATTAATGCAATTTAACTTGACGTAAAAGAAAACCTTTAAAAAGACCAGAAACGGCCTCAAGAGTCTCAAAGGTCTCTACATATTATAAAAGGAGCATTTTATTGGTGAATTTCATATTAATGGAAATGCTACATATCCTGAAATTATCCCCAACATGAAAAAATATATGGACTTACCCCGTCAGCGTCGATAGAAATCCCTATAGACCCTTTCACGATAAAACAGCGCCCTCTTCTGGAGCATGCGCATAAACACCACTGAGTGGTAAGAGTACGTTCCTGTAAGTTACGTGTGATCAAAGTCGACGCGATGGCGGTTACGAGATGGAAATCGACAATGGTAAAGATTTGCTGTGTGTACAAATGTACCAATAGTTATAATTTGGAAGCCAAACCAAAGGGTATTAGTTCTTTTCGTTTTCCCAAAGAAAAAAGGACAGAAAAGATCGTGGTTAAAGGCACTGAACAGAAAAAGACTGGAGTCCGACTCCAAACACTTGGATTTGTTCTGCTCATTTTGTAAATGGTTGGCGGGGATATGAACCTTCTGCTCCAAACTTCGTGCCCAGTTTGTTTTTTTATATAAGGAAACCAAACAAAATGGAGAATCGGTGGCTAGAGAGACCAGACGAATAGACAGGGAAAATTCCAAAGGTACGTACAACACCCCACACCCTACTCACACTTGAGATAAGGTTTATGTCACGCCAGTTTGTAATAGAGAGTTTTACCATCAGCATTAGTGATGAAATGAACATTCCTGAGAGGAGATTTGCACACACCCTGTCAGTTTAAAACAAATGGATATCATTGTTTTAATGCCAAGAATATTATGAGTGGTCATGCACAGTGACAATCTAGGGCCAAATGCATGCCTGCGTAACAGGCAGGAGAAAAAGATGAGGCGGACCCAGAAATCAAACCTAAGATCTTCCACTTACCGTTCAGGCACTTATAAACCACTGAGCTATCTGAGCTGATTCCCTTATTTCACACCTATGTCAAATACACTGTGTACTGTCTAATTATTCGGATTTCACCTGGATATATAATATATAATTCCAATTCATTCTTAAGGGAAATTTATGAGACAAAGAAGATAGTAACAAAACTGGAGACTGGGCATAAATATGCATCACTATAAATGCATTCCTCGTATAGCACCATTCGTGAAGACAATATTCAAGGTGCTGCAAAAGAAAGCATTACAGATGTCCATGGAACCATGGAAATAGGTGACTGCAACATAATTAAAAGTTTTAATTTTAATGTAGCCTAACCTGATTCTAACCCGGGACCAGATATAAACCACATTGACCCAATTACCTCCACAATTAATGACATACATGTAATCAAATGGTGTGTAACATCATATGCCCAATTTAATTAACCATGTCTTACCAAGCTTCTGTATACCTAGTAATCCTATAATACTGTTTTCTATTGGAATACAGCTATAAAATACGTAAAATTTAAAAAAATTATGAGATTAATTCTATGTAAACTTATTAATTAAAATATCATTTTGAAGCCTAGTGGTGTCGCCCTAGCCTTCTGATCGGGAGGCCGGGTTTCGAGTCCCGCTCTGGTCATGCCGGTGTTCTGTCTTTCGGATGAGACAGTAAAAACGAGACCCCGTGTCGTGGCATGCATGACACATTAAAGATCCCTCACTGCTTGGGGTGGGTCCGTTGCAGAGGTCAAAATGTGTATGCCCTTTATTAGGCACCATATACGCGAAATATTCCTGGTGTGACGTTAAACAAAAATCAATCAATCAAATATCATTTTGCTATTATTTGTTTCATCTGAAAAAAGCAACACTTATATACATGTATCATTGTATAGTTTCCATCTGCTGTTCTTACAATCATTTAAACAAAGTAATTACAGGCCATACATGTACATTTTGTATCAATGTGTGATGAAAAATTTCCATCATTTAATTTATTTCTTGCAGGTATTCAGTGCGACCCTGACCCTCTTCTGATAGAAAAATATATAACTAAGGAAAGAGGTAAAAGACTTAAAAGATTTACTTCATGGGGAGAGATGGGGGAGTTTATAGAATTACTAACAGCGATGGGTTGATTAATTCCACACAAGTCTCCCAACATTTGTGATATTTCAGTGGTTGTTCCAGTACCTTGAGGAGAAGTGCTATAAGATGACGCATTGGGCCGGAAGAGCCAGACATTGTCGACATATACGACACGCTCACGTCAGGCATATCTTCAGCCGATTGATCAGCTGTTTGCAGTGCTGATGAGAAACCGGTTACGGCTTTTTGTCCAAGACATAGCAGAGAGGTTTGGTATTGCTGTTGGTACTTTATCTAAATATTACACAGCTTGGTTATGTCTTTTCCAACAAGAACTGAAATATTTAAATCCTTTTCAAAGTAAAGATATTGCTCAGCCCACTATGCTAGCACAATTCAAGAAATATTCGAATACTCGTGTCATCATGAAATCATCACTGAAATTTTCATTCAGAGATCCTCCAGTTTAATCAACCTATCATTAACATTCTCCAACTACAAGCACCATAACACTGTGAAGTTCTTAGTTGGAATTACACCATCAGGCGTAATTTCTTTTGTGTCATAAGGTTGGGGTGACCGGGTCTCTGACAGACAGATCACAGAAGAATCAGGTTTGCTAAATCTCCTAGATGCAGGTGATTGAGTGATGGCCAACAAAGGCTTCACAATAACAGACTTGCTAAAGAAGAAGGGATGTTTATTGAATATACCATCATTTTAGGCAATATCCATCAGTTCTCTCACCTAAGAAATAGCACAGCTTAGAATTCATGCTGAGCGCAGCATAGGACGTGTTAAGAATTTCCACATATTTGATGGGATTTTACCATTGTCAATGGCACCACTTGCCAGCAAATTGTTTCAAGTGTGCTGCTGGCTCTCAAATTTCGATGTGCCACTTGTTGAAGATCCATACGTAACAGTGATATCAGTATAATGTTCCAATAATCTCCTGAAAATCTATCAGTATTAGACAGATATGGCAATTCATTTCTAAATGCCACAGAAAACTATACTTTATTATGTGATGTATTCAAGGTTGTTCAAAATGTTAACTTTTATGTTTTAATTTATTTTCCCCCATAGTACACTGGAAAAATATACTGCACTTAAAACTTGACAAGCTGTGGCAACATTGAGCTTACAAAATCTGAATTACACTCTATACAAATATTGTTTGCTTTTGCAACTGTCCATACAACAAAATCACACCACGGGGCAGTTTTCAAAGCCATCTCTCCCTGAACTTGAGCATAATATTTAACTTATAACTTGGGACCTTCACATGTATTTTCAAGGCAAAAATCTTTGTCATTCATTTCCAAAATGTCTGGTATCTCCATTTCATTGACTAGATTGCTTTTTATTGAATAAGGGCTCTTGGTCTCCAGGATACCCTCATCATCCCCTTTCAGTCACTCGTCCATCCCTGGATGCACCAAGGAATGCATGGGTGTTGCATAAGGTCAGACCAGTGGCATCAATACAAAAAAATTCATACAGGGGCTGCTTTAACATTGAGTGCTTGACTCTGGCCATGTCATCGTCGTTGATTCCCCATTGCAGGAAAATTAGTGTACCTGAATAAAATGACGTATATTTAAGCTAATTTCATTTCTATGTCAATTAATATTTTTAATGCATAATTGAAAGTATCTCAAAATCATTGTTATTCATGTATCAGCTGATCATTTGCCATTTTTTTGCAAGGTAATATTATCATATATTAATGATTGCATGAAAAAAAGTGGTATATCACAAATAATGAAATGTACATGCAATAATGTTTATAATGACCATATCAAAATTGTATATTAGTTTGAAAAGTACTAAATGATATACTGGAGGCGTTATTATTTATTTATTTATTTATTCATAAATTTATTTATTTATCTATTTATAATTTTATTTATTTATTCATTTATAAATGTATTTATGTATTTAGGTAATTATTTAATGAAGTATTATAAATATTCTTTGTGGGTTTTAATTACAGGTAAACCTGTATCATGTCATTCCTTTTTACCGAACTAAATCTATTTATCTATGACAAGTATAATAGTACCAATTAACATTTAACTAGGTCTGTTTACAGATATAGATTATACACAAGAATACATACCTTTCAAGATTTGATCCTTCAACTATCTGTTTTACGAGAGAATTTTGGTTTTGACTAGCAGAAAGTATATCCCCAAACAATGAGCTTGTAATCCGTCCCTTGTGTAACTTCCTCCACATTTCACACTCTCTCTGTTTTATTGTATATCTCTCTATGTACAAAACCAGTTCAGGATCTATAGAGGGTGGTGGTACTGAAAGAAATAATGAATTCTTCTATATGGAAACAATTTATCAAACATGTCAAATCTTGGTAGATCACTAGATGGATGGCTTTACGAATGTTAAATGAATAAATGCATGTTTAAATTGAGAGATTTATTTATGTATGTATTTGATTATGCATTTAATTGTTTGAAAATTGGTTTCTTCATCAAGCATGATGCACCTAGCTACAAAATTATTACAAATTTGTGTTCAGATCACACTGTGGTGAGAGTGATCATCAACCAAATAATACTTTTGAAATTTATGCCTTTTATGTAAAATTACCAATAATTTATAATGCAGAAAAATAACGTGTGATTTAGAACTTATGACTTAAATTTGGTACTCGCAATTGCCTTCAGTAAAACGCATTTCTTTCATTTTTATGAAGAGAGGATCCTTCGTTGTCTCAATTTGTTCTCCGTGAGAAGCACCATAAATGTGCCATACCTGCAACCAAAATACACTCTGTAGATACATGTATTCATTTTTATGTCACTTGGTAGGGTATGTAATAATTGAGTATGTCTTATGTGTTTGATTCAATATCACAGTTTCTGCTCAGTTAATTTAAATTATTTAACATAATGTTAAGTATATATATATATATGGTGTTATAATTGTGTACATGTACAAGTATAGATTATTGTTGTTCTTTATTCAATTGTTACAACTGTTGACCTTGTTTGTTTAAAATAAAACTTATTATTGTTACTGTTGGATTATGTTTTTCATACAGATAATTGCAAATACAAATGTGTACCATTAAGATTTGATTCAAGTTAAAGTAAAAGTTACATTTTACCACTGTTAAGGAAAATTTCTTTAAGTCTTTGCAAGTGGCTTAATGTCCTGATTAAGTTTGGTGTCCTGTCTGTTGAATGTCTAGGGTCAAAGCTGGTTTGTGGGGTTGCAATTGACTCTTCATTCCTCGAATCTGTTACAGATTCATAAGGCTTTCTTTGTGTAAGTACAACCATGGGTTGTGGTTCCGGATTGGCACGTGATACTTTCCACTGACACAAAACTGAAGTGCAGCTTAATTATTCCTCCGGAGGTGTTTCACAGGCTATCATGTTCCTGAGGGCAAGCAACAAAGCCCCTACATGACTTCAAGCTTGTGCTAGCCTATTAAACATTTATATATTATTTCAGTGCCTTGTACATTTTAATCAGTAATAATTATGCAGTATTGATATTTAAAAGAAAATAAATTAAAATATGAGTGGATTCAGATGGAACTAGACACCACTGAAGTTTGCATTCATTTGTAGAAAGACATATTAAATGCTGGTCAATGTCATATTCATGGTAAAGGTCACAAAATGTAGTAGTCTGATTTATATATGTACTCGATTTATATAGCTCATATAAATTTGTATTTCAGTGATTAGGAAGAATCTTAAATTGATTCTTCTATATTTCTCACCCTACTGGACACTGGCAATATGCAGAATCTAGTTGCTTTCGCCCTATTGGTGATGCATAAGTATACTTGATATTCATGTTTCCTCATGGAGGCCTGGCATGTAGATTTGACATCAATAGTTGAGTCATCTACCTGTAAAATAATTTCTCAATGTAGAATATATTTGGTAATGGGTCAGCATTCTTAATTTGACCAAAGCTAACATTTTTTTCTCAGTTAAAATTGCATGTATTTGTTGTCCTATTAAAGTGGATAACAAATGTGGAAACTCATACAGGAATGCCAGTAATTCTAATCCCAGTGATGGCGTAAGTGTGGGTTGTTATACTTCTGTTAGGAGGGCCATTATTTCGAATTGACTAGACACTATTAAATCTTCTTCTTCCATCAATGCGGCGCTTATGCGGCATCATCTCACTATGATCTGCGGTGAGCTAAAGGTAACAGGTTCAATTCCCAGGTCAGACCATGTGCATTACTTCTCCTGCCTGTCATTTCAAGAGTCCTGAAGGGTGATTTAATTTAATACTTTCATTATATTGATTTATAATGATTGAGTAACTAATATTATTTCTACCCGAACACATGAAATATCTCTCACATCACCGGCGTCATAATGTTTGACAGCTTTGTCCATCCCTTTGAAATTATTTACTGCACTGTCAGTTTCTGTTTTCCGTGGGACCATAAAGTCCTAACTGATTGAAAAGGAAATTTTAATGCCTCTGGATAATCGTTTCTAGTAAGCAATCCTATTAAAGGGGGAATATTTTCCTTGGACTTGGGAGAAATGGCATCATTTTCAGACTGATATAAAACGACTGGAGTGATACTAAAAACAGCTACTTGGCTATAAAGAATGTCGTTGATTAGTTTTGTGTTTTATTTTTGTTGATGTTTCATTTCCTACGTCTGTTGTCAACTCCTTTATTTCGTTGATTTTAAGTTTGTTTAAATTTCTCCGCGTCGCCATCTCTTTTCTAATATAAACAAAAGCGCTTCAATGCAGTTGCCACTCAGAGCCGTTTGTGTGCATGAGCAGACGTTATCGTGAAAGTGTCGATTTCCTCCTTTCCTCACGATAATTCGGCGGCGGTATTTTGAATCCGCTGCTCGATGCATTTTTATTTGACGTAGATGTAGGATGGGGGATTTGTTCAGGTTTTGGGGTGTGTCTATCCAACCAGTCAGCTTTCGCCTTTCATCCTACACATACGTCATATATGAAAATGACATCGAAGATTGAAAATACCGTTGCCGAATTATCGTGAATAAAGAAGGAAATAAATTTTATTTATGTATTGGTGTATATACGTCAAAAGTTGTGCGTCAACTGAATATACTGTTTAATGACTGTTGATCGAAGTTGGGTGGGGTTTTGCCATCAAGAGAGTTCAATCCCTTCTCCACATACATACGACAACCGCTCCCAGGTACAATGGAGCTTTGTCCCGGTGGGATTGATATCTTAGAGTTCTCTACAGATAGACAGATTTAATTTTCTCACCAATACCCGGATCCCATCACCCATTCTAAGTGGCAGAATCAAATACTTACTCCAATAGTAGTAATGGTATTATTAAGTATATAATGTGTTCTTTCCTAGAAATACATCATTACCAGAGGATGATATTGTATTAAATCCTATTAATACTTGTGTCTTTGTAGTATAAGCAAACTCCACTCCATAATGCAGCATGGTCTGGAAACAGTGATACAGTGAAGGTGCTTATAGATGCTAAAGCCGATATCAATGCTAAGGACAATGTAAGTCAAATAAGTGTTTCGAACAAAACAGTTTGTTATACTAGAAAGCCACATATACCTAGTAGCAATATAGGAAATGAAGGGGAAACATATTTACTATTATATTCCATTATGTAATTCTTCATTTTTAAATAAAGCAATCATTTTTGTATTATAAGAATGCTTGCAAGTCTCTGCACATATATATTCTGATAGATATTGATAGAGAAGAGTAAGAAACCGGCAATCTCACCCTCTCAAAATATTGGGTGATTCTTTTTGTTTGGTCTATTTGTCTGACACGACTTTTTTCATACAGCTGAGATTGCATGTCAAACTCCTACCTTCTCTCTTTATTCTGCTATAGCTGGTCAGGCCATACATGTTGTGATTTATATAAACTGTAATGCATCGTTGACTATAGGCTGTATAGACAGACTAGATACCATAATATGTTACAAATACTTAAACACCAATAACGTTTTTGGGTGTAAAATTATTTAAATAAATCGATCACAGGATACCACTCTTATAGCATGGGTATTATTTGTACCAAGAATGTGAAGTGATTGTTTACATTTTACCTGTCTGTGGCCAATCTATACTGTTAACGTGTCCATATGGCATTGTATCCTGAAAATCATACACCGTTTCTAATGACTAATAGGTGGTAGAATTCCCTACAGATGAAACGATATTTATTTTTTAATAACTAAATTCAAAAAAGAGATCTGTTCTTGTAATTCAGAGAAAAGATAGTCGTTTTTTTCCTATTGATAAAATCAAGATCAAATGTCTAAATAAAGGTATAGATCTGCTGAAGATTTCTACACGCTGACTAACAGTGCGGTGGGACTCTACGACAGGCCTTGTCCAAACCATTTCAGAGGAGACAAGGTCCTGATCCGCGTCCCTTCTAACTGTTAGTTTTGACTCCTATTGATCAGGGACCTCAGCTTGCATACAGACGGGCACAACATGATTTACTTTTATTGATGTCGCCTTACATATGTTTGATAGCAGCATATTATTCTATAAACGTTTCGTGTGGTGTGTAATAAATATTTATGACATTTCTTCTATTGAAACTTGTTGATCCTTCTTCTATATATGGAAGATTATTTATAGATTTTTAAATGTGTGTTCTTTGATTGTCCTTTTTCGTGAGTGGAAGTTGGGCACCGTAAACCAGTTAATCACCGTCCTATATTGGTCTCGTTACCGCAGCACAATCGATGATTTATGTAATGTCGTTTTTCCGTGTATATTTTACTAATATCATGTTTTGTGTACATGTCCTTGGTGATTTGTTTCATGAATCTTTGTGTGGTGTCTTCTGTGTTCTCTTTACTTTTATGTAATCAGTCTGTTCTTCAAATATCTGAATATTCTATTTTCACATATGTGGTCGAAATGCCCAAAAGGAAGCTCCAATTTCTACACACGTAAACATGTTGTGATATTTATTAAACAACCTTATTGTGATGTTGTATGACTTTGAATCATTCTGCACTAAGTTTCTTCGAATTGATCACATATCAAGTGTTTCAATAGTCTTGTGTCGTCAAAACGTTTGGTATACTTAGTTGGTGTAATTAATCAAACCGGAAACTGTCCTTCTCCCGAGCAACTAGTCAAATATCTGATTCCCATATACATATGTTATTTGTAATAGAATGCTATTGGACTTGAAAGTATCTGATAACACTGCTGCCTCGTATACAATTTGATCACCTTTATCATTTAAATGAGGTCTCAAATCTTGCGGTACACGTTGTCTAAATTCTTCTACTAACATCAATTCTCTCAATTTTTTAAAATTTGAATGAATTTTCTCTGATCTTAACCATTGTTTAAAAAATTCCCCTATTTCTGTTGCAATTTCCACATAGATCTGATAATCTAATTTCTTGTAATTTCTCATTTTTTTGTCTGTAAGACTCAATAATCAATTTATAAGCTTTCAAAAGGGCGTCGTTCACCTTAGTATAATGAGAATTATGGGCTGAATAAACTTCAGCGGCCTAACCGATGAATGCAATTTGTAACATCGTAGACCAAAGCTCACGAGGCCATTTTAAATTTTCAGACACTTTTTCAAATTGTGGGAAAAAATCAACAGATTTCTCAATAAATTTTGGATCAAGTTTAATATTTTAGCAGCATCAAATTCTAATTTCTGATTTCTAATTTTGGTGACTGTACGTGGTAATTGTAGAAGCTCTACCCTTAAACTGTAAGAGACAGTTTTATTCAGAACCTCTTATTCGGCATCGTTCCATCGTTCCAGATGCACTAGTGGAAATATTAGATAAAAGTCGTTTATAATAATTCACAATGTATACACTTTTTATGGCATTGTCAGGCAAAAACAAGATACATATTGGATTATTTTTATGCAAAAGAAATCTGAGACCTCGATGCATGTAGTAATTATATTATCGCTAAATAGGTAAATAGTAACACCAATCGCTCTCTTAGAGTGCACCTAAACGCTCTCTAATAAGCATGACCTATGAAATAACGTCCCATAAGGTGACATAAAAATTCCACTTAAAACACATTCAACTAGCAAAAGGACATTATGCGATTCACAAAATGGCATTCCGAGTCGTAGAACGCTCTCTAATCGTACATCAAAACCCCCTCTAACTGAACACCAAAACGCGCTCTAAAATGATCACAAAATGCCCGTTAAGAGAGGGAGAAAATCCTTTTTGTAAAAGGGAGGATAAAATCATCAAAAGAAGGCCTCTGAGGACGTGCAGAACTCCCTCTTAGAAAACTCCAAAACGCCTCCTAATTAAGATTGAAACCTTTGGAAAAGTCCGAGATTTCGTGTTACCGATGCCTTCTAATCGCACACGAAAACGAACCTAAGTTTTCCAAAATAACGCAATTTAACATAATATAATTCTTTCCATAGACACATATTTAACGCCTTTTCCACCTTGTGACAGACACGTGCACCCGTCAACATTTCTAATAATACTTATAACATTTAAAATATAAACACCTGACCCAACAGATTATCATCCTCGTATACATGTTTCATTAATTCGTGATTTAATGATTGTTCGTTCTATTTCACTGCTAATCTTTTCAATGGAAACAAGGATACAAATTTTGAATTTCGTTTTAGACGTCATTATTGATTTCACAATGTTGTTTACCTTGTCATTGTATTACTACGCGATCAAGTCACACGCATCGGGGATAAAATAGTAATGTAGTGCCATAATAAATTATGTTTATTGGACACTTACACATTTCTGTTTTCATTAATAAGATAAATTAAATGATAAGAAATGATCCCCATATTTCTTTTTATCTTTGATTGAGGTATCAACCTAACATTCGCGCTTCGCGCACTGATGCAGTTTTCATCCAGGATTTCGGTTGATATCTCAGTCAAAAAAAAATAAATAAATAAAAAAAAAAAATAAAAAAAAAAAAAAAAAAAAAAAAAAAATATATATATATATATATATATATATATATATATATATATATATATATATATATATATATATATATATATATTATATATATATAATATATATATATATATATATATATATATATATATATATATATATATATATATATATATATATATATATATATATATATAATAACGTTTTATATATTTATTTATATAACGTTTTTCGGTGTAAAATTATTTTAATAAATCGATCACAAGATACTACTCTTATAGCATGGGTATTATTTGTACCAAGAATGTGAAGTGATTGTTTACATTTTACCTTTCTGTGGTCAATCCATACTGTTAACATGCCTATAAGGCTTTATATCCTGAAAAGTATGCATCATTTCTAATGATTCATACGTGCTAGAATCCCCCAAAGATAAAACAATATTTCATTTTCTCATCAATACCCGAATCCCAGAAAGAGATCTCTATGTTGGCAGCATCAAATAGTCATTACAATACTAAATTTTAAAAAGAGTTCTGTTCTATGTGAATGCCCACTGTGGTACATTGTTGTTAGTGCCTTAGTTAAATGTATGTGACACCAGTTACTTTCGCATTTACAATTGTAGTTCAGAGAAAAGGTAGTCGTTTTGGTCATATGGATAAAATCAAGATGTCTAAATAAAGGTTTCGACTCTGTACACAACGATCCCTCATCAGAAATTAAAAGAGAGATTAGCGGAAATTATTCAAAATGCATTTACTAGTAAAAACGGAAGCCGCAAATTCAAATATATAGTAATAGGCCACGATAAAACTTACTTTGTTAGGGAAAATTCTGATTCCAAAAATAAATACACTGAAACAGCTGTCATCCAGATGTTGAACTTTCTTATCGATAACATTTTTGTGGTGTTTGGAGGTAAGGTTTTTCAACAAATTGTCGGCATTCCAATGGGCACTAACTGTGCTCCGCTTCTGGCTGACATATTCCTTTATTCATACGAAGCTGAGTTCATTCAGTCTTTGCTTTCGCAAGGAAAAAAACAATTGGCTCTTGGCTTCAATTTTACTTACAGCTATATAGATGACTTGCTTTCAATTAATAATCCTTCATTCGCGGATTACCTTAGCATCATCTATCCAAGTGAACTGGAGGTCAAAGAAACCACAGAAACTAGTAATTCTACTTCGTATTTAGATATTATGTTGTCTTTCGACATTAATGGTCAATTGAACACCTCACTCTATGACAAACGTGACGATTTCAATTTCGCTATCACAAACTTTCCTTTCATAAGTAGCAACATTCCATCATTGCCCGCATACGGCGTATTCATATCTCAGTTAATACGTTATTCCAGAGCATGTTCAAATTACAATGACTTTGTTCTGAGGGCTAGGCGACTTTCAGTTAAGCTGCTCAACCAGGGTTATATATGTGCTAGACTAGCATCGTCACTGAGGAAGTTCTACGGTCGTTACGAGACTCTTATTACTCCATATGATATCTCGTTATCCAGACTTTTAAATGATATTCTGGACTGAAAGAAAAAAGAGGAGTTACTGGCTCAGTTATGTGGCAGAAGTCACCATAGAGCTATACAGTACATGAATATAAATAATATACTAGAACATATATCACATTACAAAAATATTTGATTGTAGTGCAATTACGATACCGACTTAGGACGGTCATTTAATTTGACAAAAGCCAAACAAATGGTGTGGTTAACCGGTTTACGGGCCCACCTTCCCACTCACCGTAACAGCAGAACAATCAAAGGACTTACATTTAAAAATTTATAAATAATCCTCCATGTAAAGAACAAGGGTCAACAGGTATCGCATATTGAGAGGTCATAAAAATATAAACACGTAAGGTATTGTAAAATACATAATGGTATAAAAATATATGCGACATCAACATGATAAACCGTGCTCTGCCAGTCTGAAAGCGAGCTAAGACCCTAGATCTGTAGGAGTCCCGACTAACAGTCAGAGGGGACGAGGTTCAGGACCATGTCTCCTCTGAAAGAGGTTTGGACAAGGCCCGTCATATAGTCCCCACCGCCCTGTAAGTCAGCGTGCAACGTTCAAGTAAAAGTCTGCATAAGGCTGTAGAGGGGCCAAATACAAGACCTATAGTCTTTTTGATGATCTCAATATCATATTGTCTATTTATAAGACGTTTGATTACTTTATTACATGATAAAATAACGTTATCGGAGCCTTTTACTTTCCTTAGTTTATATACGAGATCACCGTAAAAATAAGGATGGGAAATTCCATTGGATACATACTGTTGAAAGGAAATATTTCCAAATTTAGATAGAAGTTCTGAATAAGATCTGAAGAATTTGCCGAATGTTTTTCTTAGCTTGTGATATCTGTAACCCTGAGTTAAAAGTTTAGTAGTAATTTGTAAATTTCGTTTATGAAAGTCCAAAACATCGGTGCAGCCTCTGACAAATCGAACTAATTGAGATATATAGATACCATATGATGGGAGTCGAGGGACATCGCCATCCAAGTAAGGGAAATTTACAATAGGAAATCCAAAATCCTCACGTTTATCATAAATATTAGTATATATTAGGTGGTTGATAATTTTGATGTTTAAATCTAAGAAAGGTGTAGATTTATCTCAAGTATTAGCTTTATTCAATGTGAGCTCTGGTGGATAAATTTCTGATATAAATTGTTCGAATTCAGGGTTGTCGATAACCAAAATATCATCCAGATATCTACAAGTATTATTGAATTTGTCAATGAGGTCAAAACGTTTTGATTTTTGAAGAGAAACCATAAAATCCCTCTCATAACAATAAAGAAATAAATCTGCTATCAGAGGCGCGCAGTTAGTACCCATAGGAATCCCAACTATTTGTTGATATATCTTGCCATCAAATTGCACAAAAATATTATTCATGAGAAAATCTAGTGCTTTACATAATTCCTTGCAAGTCCAGTATTTATATGAAGTATATTGTTTGTTGGAAAAGAATCCGGAGTTACTGGAAGTACATATGTACGTTTTAGATTCTCTGTAAAAACACCATTGTATAAGAGACAGCAACTTGCTTTTAATCAAATCATGAGGCAGAGATGTATAAAGTGTAGAAAAATCAAATGTAGAAATTTGAGTCGCTTTGAAATTTAGCGAAAGAAGTTTGTCTATAACTTCATGAGAATTTTTAATCGACCAAAAGTAATTGATGTTACTATTATGAAATGCGACATCACAATATTTGATAATATGATCTTTTATAGCAGTTAGAGCAGACGCAATATGCTTCGATAGTACCGTAGTAGAGCAGTGGCTAGAATTAGATATGAAACGTGATTTATATGGACTTTTATGTAGTTTTGGGAGCCAATATATGGTTGGTAGATCAGATTTATCAGTTTTAATTTTGAAGTCGGACATGGTCATGAGGTGATCGTGCAAGGTGCTGTCTTTTGAGGTAGGGCTTTCCACATATGTATGAGTGGAGTTTAATTCGTTTTTAAGTACTTCAATATAATATAGTTTTCAAACAACTATTATGTTATTACCTGCTTTATCAGCAGGAACAAAGACATATTTAGCATGTAAGTCAGCTATCTTCTTTTTAATAGAATTTGCCGTCAATGTATTAGGCTGTTGAAATAAATGCGGATTTTCCGTAAAGTTCATAATACGGATATCGACAATTCTTAAAATCTCGTATTTCCAATCATTAAGAGCATGAACCTTTACCTGTTCTTTTTTACACCAACGTTTACAATATGTAGTTAAAGCATCTTCTATAACGTCACGGCATTTATTGAAATCTATCCTGGACGGTAACCTATATTTAGGTCCTTTTCCAAAAAGGGTGCGCAATTTCTTGTCCGAAATACAGTTTAGGTCACCAGTAATAACATGACCTGCCGGTTTATAAACATATTTAGATTTATCACAAGAACACGACGAAGGAATAGAGTCTGATACATCAGGGTTAGATGTAACTTTATTATAATTTAGAATTAGATTTCTTATAGGCTTTTTGTACTGGTAACAAATAAGTGGAGGTTCTAAATTCTCAAAATATTGGGGGATTTTGGATGTGACTCTGTGATCACGGAAAATATTAGAAATGTTAAGTAGATCGAAGCCTTTATTAATAAATTTAATTTTGAGAAATTGCTGCTTGGGTGGAAGAGACGGAATACGAGGAAAGAGTTTATAATATGAAAATAAAATAATCAAATTGAGTTTATATCAATCAGAATTGCGTAAACTTCGAAGATCAGCTTCGTCCAGGATAGATTTCAATTTATTTACTGGAATAGAGGATAGTGCATGCAACAGTTCATGACGGCCATTATTTTTTGCGATAAATAGAAGATCGTTTAATGACCTATTTAAACGATTACGTTTTCTGATGTTACGATTACGGCGACGACCATGTGACCTACGTTTTCTAATAGTTTTATGTCTTAATGTAAAAATATTGATCTTATTCTGACGAGAAGAAATATTACCTTGTCGATATATTTGGTCGTTGAGACCGAGAGGATATGGGGTTTGGAGTTGTTTAATCCAGTAGAGCTCGGTTTCCAAAAGTCGTTTTTTAACATCTGATTTCGTATCACCTGGTAATTTAGAGATATTTTCTACTGGAGTTATTTTTACATTGTTAATATTATGTTGGTATTTATTAAAGTGGTTATAAAGAAAATTCTGGTATTTACGTCGTGAATTATTACGAATTTTATAGGAATGATTCCGAAAACGTTGTTTCAAAGTTTGAGAAGTTTCCCCGACATATTGAGCCCCACATCCTCTAGCTTCTCAAGTGATGACATATATAACATTGGCAGTATTTCAATCTATGTCTTTGTCTAATTTGGTGTTAAATGTATTTCCATTAACCGAAGATTGAATATTGGACTTGCAGCTTAAATGAGACCGATTCCGACCACTTTACACAGATTTGACACCTTCTATACTAGAAGGTTACCTACTTCGACTTCTCCATATATAAATACATATTGAATTCACACGATTTGACTCTTTCTACGGGGTATATGTGACGGGTGTTGCTAGCAAGCAGGAGATGCTCACTCTCCCCGGACACCTGATCTCACTCCATCACAGGGGTTCACATATGCTCTTCCAGTAGACATATTTTGTTATTTTCCATTTGTTTTTCATTTTCACTGATTTTGTATGTCCTATGGTTTCATGATTTTTGGACTTGTGGTTTGGATTTATCCATCATCTTTACATTAGATCTGTTGAGGATTTCTACACGCTTACTAACAGGGCAGCGGGACTCTACGACAGTCCTTGTCCAAACTTTTTTTCAGAGGAGACAAGGTCCTGATCCGCATCCTATCTAACTGGTAGTCGGGACTTCTATTGATCAGGGATCTGAGCTCGTTTACAGACGGACAGATCACGGTTACTTTACGTTGATGTCGCCTTACATATTTTTGATAGGAATATATTATTCTATAAACGTTTCGTGTGTAATAAAAATTTATGACATTTCGTCTTTAGAAACCTTTTGATCCTTGTTCTTCATATGAATGATTATTCATAGATTTTTATATGTGTGTCCTTTTGCGTGTGTCCTTTTATTGTTCTTTTGTTGTTGTTGTTGGTTTTCTTTCTTTTTTTTTTTCTTTTTTTTTTTTTTTGTTTGTTTTTTTTTTTTTTTGTTTTTGTTGTTTTATTTTTTTATTTTATGTATTTATTTATTTTTAATTATTTATTTATTTATTTATTTATTATTTTTTTGTTTGTTTCGTTTTTTTTTTTTTTTTATTTTTTTTTTTTTTTTTTTTTTTTTTTTTTTTTTTGCTTTGAGTGGAAGTTGGGAACTGTAAACCATTTAACCACCGTCCTATGTCGGTATCGTACCGCAGCAAAATCGAAGGTTTTTGTAGTGTCGTTCTTCCGTGTATATTCTACTATTATCCTAGGTGATTTGTGTCATGAAACTTTGTGAGGTGTCTTCTGTTTCCTTTTTACTTTAATGTAATCATTTTGTTCTGCAAAAAAAAAAAAAAAAAAGAGTATAGCTCTCTTACACTAGTGGGTCCAAAAACCCCTGAGAATCCCGTTTTTCACTGCAAAACTCTGCAACACACTGAAAAACTCTGAAGTCTATCCTGAAAAATTCTGAAAAACACTGACGACCCTGAAAAACTCTGCAAAACTCTGAAAAACTCTGACGCCACTGAAAAACTCTGCAAAACTCTGAAAAACACTGACGCCTACTGCGATGCCCTCCGGCCGTGTGATTGCGGTCTTGCGTAATTCTATACGGCCCCTTCTATAATATAAGCTCTTAAAATGGTTCGTTGTTATCTATATCTGACCGTTAATATGTACTAAATATGACGAATTTATAAGCCGGGAATTAGAAAAAAAAATCTCATTTTTTACCATTTCTCAAGGACTTATTTTAACGAATTTGAAAGATAAAATTACTACGATATTGTTCTTATTCTGATTTACGTTTGTAAGATGACCCTTACATATGCAGTTTAATAAATCACATCAATTACGTACTTAGCAAAACAGTTTTATTGACTCAGAACTTTCCAGTGCGGTGTCACTTGTTTTATTGATCGACTTAAAGAAAGAAAGAAGAATGAAACAAACAAACAAACGAACAAACAAATAATCTAACTACAGCAGTAGCATGTTGCTTAAGAACGCTGTTTCATAGAGGTGCATTAAGGGAGGAGAAATAAATACAATATATAGAACAAGACATATTAAATATATTTATTTATTTATTTATTTATAATAAAAGCACTTTTTCAGTACATTTCGACCAGCGGCCTTCCTCGGCGGAATGTATTATTTATTTTTTATTTATTTCTTATTTATCTATTTATTTAATTATAAATTTATTTATTTATTTATTTACAATAAGAACATCAAACTTTTCCGTACGAAAATAATAGATCAAAATGAATTTAATAAAAATAATAAGATTTTTTAAAAATCGCTGGACGAAGTTAACGGAAAACGCAGAGTTTTAATTGTAAATAGATAAATAAATACAGAAAAAAGGAAATAATTATTTCTATATATCCCTATCAATCATTTTAATAACACATAATGATTTATGTTTATTTTACATCTTTTGCAGTCTCTGAATCTGTGTAGAGACTCCATACAAATATTGTTATGTTACGACCTTAAGGCCAATCCCCACTTCCTTTCGAGTTTAAAAGCATTCTTGATTAATGTTAATAAGTCAATATTGCATTCTTTATACATTAGCGGCCATTCATCGATAAAACGCTGAGAAGTTGCGTTAAGTTAATTCCACCAACCCCCCCCCTTTTTTTTTAAACAGTGTCCAACTTGAGTGAACGGGCATGGCTGTGGGTGTGCGTTTTCCCTTCTCGCTACGTGATACAGGCTGTAATGCAGCTATTTATTTAATTCGTATGTAAATTAATGAAACAGAACAGCACTTTATATCACATTTCGCATGTATTCTATAATATTGCTATTATCAGAGGAAATGCGGAAGAAATCGAACTGAAATAATGGATGTAGTTTAGTTTATGACATAAAAATAAATAAATGATCGTTTGTAAAGCAAATTGTTTCACTTTTGAAGAGTGAAAATCAGTTTTTGTCAAAAACTTTATAAGTCACTGCTAAAATGACACTTTAATTTTGCCAAAACACAAAATTGACATTGAAAAGTATCAACTGGATATGTTTCAACCTGTTAATATATTCTGTCCCCTCATACATACGAAGGTACTGTTAATTACGATTCCCAATTTACATCATGATAGGTAACAAACTATATGAGATTACGGGCGATATTTACCGGGTCAAACAACCGGATGTTTATTACGTAATAGAGAACTGATGACATGTAGAAGAACAAAGGTAAAAAACAAAGACATTAAAATAAAGCAATTTCACAGATTCCATGCGTGTGCCGTTACTTTCTGATGAAGATATTCTGATATCTATCTATCTATCTATCTATCTATCTCTCTATCTATCTATCTATCTATCTATCTATCTATCTATTTATCTATCTATCTATCGATCGATCTATGAGAGAGAGAGAGAGGGGGGGGGGGGTTATTTGGTCTCGATTTAAATCATCTTCTCGAGACAAGCGTACGTAATATTACGTACGCTTGTCTCGAGAAGATGGATTTAAATATACTATAAGTTAATTATCCTACTCGACAATTTACGATTTGGATCCGGTGGTTGAGGCAGATCCAGGAATCTGCTCTAAATATGACACTGTTTACTTGAATTTATGTCATTTTGAAAATAAGGGTCAAATACGGCTAGTTTGGACAGGACAAGGGTTTTTGTTTATGTAAGGCTTCTATGTCCCAGTCAACAAGGCGAGTGCCCTTGTATCCGCCACTGTAATACATGACACTTACTGGATACATTGTTATAATACGTAATATAGGAGATAATGAGAGAGGAGGGGGGAGGGGGGTTGTATGGTCTCAAATTAAATATACTACAATTCAAACATTCTACTCGACAATTTACGATTTGGATCCAGTGTTTGGGGCAGATCTAAATATGACACTGTTTATTTGAATTTATATGCCATTTTGAAAATAAGGGTCAAATACTTTGCTAGTTGTGACAGGACAAGGGTTTTTGTTTATGTAAGGCTTCTGTGTCCCAGCGAGCGCCCTTGTATCCGCCATTGCTATGCATGACATTTACTGGATACATTGTTACAATACGTAATAAGGGAGATACTGTTCATAGGCGGATCTAGAAATTTTTGAAAGAAAAAAAAGGGGGGGGGGGACACAGTCTCCCATTGAAAGGGGGATTGCTTTTAGATAAAATATCATTTTCTTATATAGAGTTACATGTAGATTAAGTAGGAAGTGATATAACAAAAGGCAGATACGTTGTTACAATGATATATTGAAACTTATTCGGTGCTATTTCAAGCAACATTATTGAATATCGAGTGAATATTTAATCACTGAAATATTTTACAGGACAATTTACGTATGTCATTCAAATGAAAGAGCAACGCGTAAACACGTAAAATTTTCTGTTAAAGAAAGTTATTGTCCTCTGAACATATATTACGCTGTTATAATAAGAACAAAGGTTAAATTAGTATATCTTAATTTTGTGTGAACGTTATTGGTAGAGAAAAAAATGGTGTGTGTGTGTGTGTGCGGGGGGGGGGGGTGGGGGGGGGGGGTTAAACCTAAAGGTCGTCACATGACCATACATGGGTGCAGTCTCTATATGTTGCAATAGAATTGGAATAGAATGCATTGTGTTATTTAAAATGAATGACAAGCGATTTCTTTTGTGGTCGATATGCTATCAGTACTGGTGTATTGAATTCGCTTTTCGTATAAAATTAATAGGTACTGATCACATTCAAATATCCTTTATTTATTTATTCATTCATTCATTTATTTATTTATTATTCAGTATTTTATTACATGTGTATTTATTCACTAATTTAGAATTCTGGAGTTTTGTTTTGTTTTTTTTTTTTGTTTGTTTGTTTGTTTTTTTTTTACTTTTTTTTTTATTTCTCCTTCACCAATTTAATACACAGTTATGAAACAGTTATATTTACCAGGAATATATGTACATACATTTTAATTTGGAAATACAAGTGTATATATAAATCTCGATAGGAAAAGCCTTTGTATTGTAGTATGTCTCTGCTTTGTTTTGTTTGGGTTGCCCCTCACCCCCCCCCCCCTCCTCTCTCTTGTTTCTTGGGTATTTTTTTTTTATTTTCTTAATTGTTTTAGTTTAATAATTCATGTTATCATACTGTGATTTTTACAAACATAAGTCAGAACAGGAATAATGCATCAGTAAAAATAATTTTAGAGAATCGTTAAAATAATTTCACTTCAAAACATCGTACAAAAATGCGAGATATGTTTTATTTATTTTCTCTTTTTTTTCTTTTTTTTTTTTAATTCACCACTAATTACCTGATCACATTTTATATACCTTAATGCTCATAGGGCTTATAGAAGGGACCGTAAAGAAGTACGCGAGGCTTCAATCTCACGGCCGGAGGGCTTCGCAGTAGGTGTCAGAGTTTTTCAGAGTTTTGCAGAGTTTTTCAGTGGGGTCAGAGTTTTTCAGAGTTTTGCAGTGTTTTTCAGGGTCGTCAGTGTTTTTCAGAGTTTTGCAGAGTTTTTCAGGGTCGTCAGTGTTTTTCAGAGTTTTTCAGGGTAGACTTCAGAGTTTTTCAATGTTTATCTGGGCCGTCAGAGTTTTTCAGTGTTTTTCAGGCAGACTTCAGTGTTTTTCAGAGTTTTTCAATGTGTTGCAGAGTTTTGCATTGAAAAACGGGATTCTCAGGGGTGTTTGGACCCAGTAGTGTGTAAAACAGTCTTTATGTGAAATTACACAACAAATGGAGTTGAGGAAAAGGTTGCACTCCAGCAGTTTTCTTGGCATGTTGATTGCTGCAGTTTATTCCTCTCCATATAATGCTTTGAACCATAGTGACGTCACAGTTACGTAATGTTATTTTTGGGGGGTTTTCTGTAACATATAATTGTGTATTGCCTTTACACAGCTGCGTATTCTATAAACTTTTCGTGTGTATTAAAATTTTATGACCTCTCTAAAAACTGAGAATTGACAACCGATGAAACTGCAGCATTTACCTTGCCTCTATTTAGCTGTATGCACATATACTGTCGTATTTCTCTCTTATTTTACGTTAATGTTCAGAACAAGGTAAGATAAGTTAAACACAAAGACTCTAATACCACCAATTTAATGTTTATATAACTCTCTTGAATATATCATTCATACTATTTTTTTATATCATAAAATTAAGAGAAACGTTTAGTAAATGTTAACATTAGTTACTACTTATATCATATATACTACGATATTTGCGATATCTATGCAATTCATTATGTAAAGATGATGGATAAATCCAAACCCTAAGTCTAAAAATCATGAAACCAGACGACATACAAAATCAGTGAAAATGAAAACCAAGTGGAAAATAACATAATATGTCTACTTGAAAAGCATATGTGAACCCCTATGATGGAGTGAGATCAGGTAAATCCAAAATTCTTTAAAAATCAAAATAAATAAATAAACTTAAGCACCCGCATATATGTCACTCTGGAAGGAACAGGGTTATCAGTAGTGAAAATATCATCTATTTGTGTAAGTTGAGGTCGAATTCATTATAATCATAAAAATATATTCCATTCTCATACGTTCCTAAGTTGAATTGTTTTCCTGGTCAAACTATGTGTCCGATTAAATGTGGATAGTATATTTTACTATCTACTAATTCATAACATCAAACATTTAAACCGGCTTAGAAGTACTTGCATTGATTCACGCCAACACATAGTGGAAGTAATAGGTTGGCGTATAGTTTCGACGAAATATATGCTGTGCGTAAAATTATGATGTTTGATGAAACGTAAAATATTGGAAATTTAGTCTAGTCGGGACTTTGCGACAATCGAAGTCTACGTCACGTCTAGAGTAACGTCGTTTGATTATTTTTTTTATTTATTTATTCGAAACTCAAATACAATTATATTACAAGTAATAATCGTAAGCATCAAATACAATATCTGAAATAAATGTACATGTTACATAGACCTACAGACATGCTTACTTAGATATTAAATTACTTTCCATGAATTTGGGTTTTATAGAATAGAGATATACAGATAGCAAGAGTAGTGAGTTAAAAGAAAGTAAAAAGATGGATAGAATAGGTTGAGTAAGTAAGAATCAAAGAGGAAACGATTTGACAGAAACATGTAGAAATTGGTATATGTTTAGCAGTGTTTAACAGCAATGCATCTATATATAGAGAATATTTTTCAGAGGAAATGTTTCACAGACATTAGTGTAGGGAGAATTTTTTTTTAATTTCATGGTATATATGTGGTATTTTATATATAAAAGCATTAATTCATTTATCCTGGTTAGAATATTTGCTCCAACAATAAAATTCTTTTTGTCTAAACTTAGATTTATGGACAATTGAAGTAACCATTCCTTAATGTTGTCTAAATATTGTTGGATACAATCATATTCCCATAGTAAATAAACAATTGTTTTTTCATGTAAGTTGCAAAAGGTACATAAAGGATAGTCATGGATTCTTATCTTGAAAGCAGATTTATTTGTATTTAAAGCAAAATGCTTTATTCTAAATTCAAACCATAACAATTGTGCATCTTTGGTTATATCAAAAGGCTTTTTATAAATATGTCTCCACTCCTTTGGGTCTAAATTATTGATGATAGCTTCCCATTTTCTCTTAACGACTTTATACATATCTTTTGATCCTGATTTATTTTTTTTTAAATATTTTTAAGTTTATCTATAATTCATGGACCATAAATTTTATTTTCTAGGTGTTTGGAGTTGTTTTTGATTACCGGTAGTTTCTTAATTGCTGTAATAATTCCATTATATTCTAAGAAGTTAGCATCTGGGATGTTAAATGTTTGTTGAAATTCCTCGAATGTATAATATTGCCCATTATCTTTTAAAAGATCATTTAGAAATATTATATTTTTGTTATACCATTTCTCATACATCACACTGTTTCCCCACTATGTGTATTTTCATTAAACCAAATTTCAGTTTGTAAAAGTCTCTCTAAATATACATGTAAGTCATTATATTAATGAATACTGTCATATTCTTTTTGCTTATCTATAAGTATCTTCCATGCCTGTAGAACATCTCTCTCAAAAATTGGTTACTTGTCTTATTAATACAATATTTTATATAATCAGTCCCACAATCAATAAGTAAATTAAGTTTTATATTATGTAGTAAAAGATTTTGCCAAGTGCGTGAACGCGGCTGACAGCTACGTTCGCTTGCTTACAACTTATATAGAGAAGGATTTAAAGGAGAATCGATATATACATTGTATATTTAAATATAAAAACATATTACTGTGTGCATGTAGGGAAATATTTAGAATTAAATAAAACTCTTACGAGTAATGGGATGAATGTAAAAAAAAAATATTGAATACAATTTCCGAACATTGAATATAACGAAATTTATTCTTATTTAGGATAATAATAATATTAATATAATAATAATAATAATGATAATAATTGAATAAATGAAAAGAATAATAATGATGATAATCATGGAATTCATATATTATGAAAAATAGCTAAATAAAAAAAAACAATTGTAAATACATAAATAAAAATAAATACATAAGTAAATTATAAATAAATAAACAAATAAGAAATAAATACTTAATTTTATTAATTAAAAATAAATAAATAAAATAGAATTAGAATATGATTTTTTCTAGAGTTTTTATAGTATAAACTGACGAAGTTTTTCATAAATACCTGAGTGCATGTCTACGATTATTTCCATTATTATATTACATATGAAATCCTTAATGCGGGGTGTCACATTTAATGCACGTATATATTGCGACATTTGCGGTAATATAATTAGATTCCTTTTATTTCCTCCATCCGTACCACTGTAAAGAGAATTACAAATGTAATCATGTGAACGGCCGACTGGACTGAGCGCACGCGGGAATAAATCGCGTTAACGCGAATTTTCTCCCGCGTTAACGCAAGGAGCGCACGCGCGTCAGGTCGAGCAGTCGCTAGCACATGTGCTAAAGCAGTCCTCGTGAACGCTTTTCGCGTTAACGTGAATGTTATGTTAGGACTGCACCCATCTGTATTTACGCCACACTAAATCTACGCCAGAAGTTAGTGGTTTAAAGAAACGGGCTCCTGGCAGGCTAAGGATAGGCAACAAATACTACTTAATTGGTATAATTAACCCGGGTTAAGGGCCCACATTCCATCTCATTGCAAATGTAGTAGAATCAAAAGACACGCATTTGAGCACATCCATGTTTCACCGACACATCTTGTTTACTATATCATATTCTTGACACCTTTGAGTGAGATAAAGCTATGCATTAATTATCTCAAACCAAGTTGTGTATTGACTTCAACTGAAGGCCATATTTCAAAGGTGAAGGTTAATAAAACTTATGATTTTCCTGTTGTTTATATTTTAATGTTCTAGGGTTAGAGTAAGCTTGTGGTCATTCCTACTCTTAAATACCTTGACTCATATATTGACTTCTTGTTCAGGAAAAAGTTATGGAATGCCAGAAAGGTATATATGTATTAATTTGAAAACGCATAATTCAATTATCAGTTGGATAATCTTTAATATAGTTTTTTTTTTTTTTTGCATTTTGTTTTTGTTGAGTGGGGTGGCGGGTTCTTTTCTTCTACTTGCTGGTTTTGGGTTGAATACAGGTTGACTTGATATCAGATTAATTAATCTAATAAACTAGACTAAACTGTCGGCTTTCTCTTTTGACAAACTGTCAAGATTAACGTACGACCCGAGTACCTATGGTACGAATTGTATTTCTTTCCCACATTACCCTGGATGTGAATCTTGATTTAACTAGTGGTATTGATTAATCACTGGAATGGACTACATAACAAAGTGCATTATCCTATCCCGTGATGTCCTAACATACATATGATCGTATTCTGAAGTAAAGTATTAAATTAAAAAAAAAAGGGGGGGGGGGTTTCCATAGATGCTTAGGAAAAACAGAATAGTCAAGATTAATTTACGACTGGAGTACACATATTACGTAATGTCCGTTGTTCTTTCATCACCCTGGAAATGGTGAATGGGTATCTGACTCATGACATGAACGAAACTGAACATACGAATATGCATGATCCCGTGAAGTCATACGTTCGTATTCGGAAGGAAAAAAAGGAAAGGGGTGACGAAGGGTAGTGGCGACATAGATATTCCTTGTTGTTTTTTACTGCTATCATGTTACAAAGGTAATCAAAGGGACTTAAATGCATGACATTGCAGGTGGAAAAATACTTTAAACACATGCGTGAAATCTTGAAGCACATTTTAATGTAGACATTGTATAATTTTCGAATTAAAGCTATTTTAAAAAACCCCCATCAATTTCCAAATATAACGACTCATATCGGATAATAAACGAGTAAGGACCGGTGTCTTCACATATATTTCAATTAACAATATAAATAACTTAAATGATTAAACATTTTTCACGAGAAACATTATTCTAACCCACCCCTGGCACACACACACATACACAACACAACACAAAAAAAAAAAACACAAAAAGAAAGAAAACAAACAAACAAAAAACCTAAACGAAACAAGCAAACATCTGCCAAATCTGTATGACTAAAATCACCAAGGACATGCAAACAAAAAATAATAATAGTACTATATATACGGAAAAACGATATAACAAAAATATTCGATTGTGCTGCGCATTAGGGCGGTCAATTAAGTAACAAAAGTCATTTAATTGGTTTTGTTAACCGGTTTGCGGGTGCCTCTTTCCCACTCACCGCAAAAGCAGCACAATCAAAGCACTCATACTTAAAAATTTATAAATAATCTTACATATAGAGAACAATGATCAACAGGTTTCTCAAGAAAAGAGGTGATAAAAATTTTATCACACATTAATCGTTTATAGAAAATGATATCTCATAAACATGTGTAAGGCGACATCAACATCAACAAGTGAACCGTGCTCGTCCAGTCTGTAGGCCGATCTCAGACTCTTGATTAATAGGAGTCCCGACTAACAGTCAGAGGGGACGAGGACCCGGACCTTGTCTCCTCTGAAAAGTTTTGGACAATTTGATTAACTGAATTCGTACCTAATAAAAATTGAAATAAATTTATGTAATATCCCTTGCAACCACTGGAGAGAACATACGTTATTTAATGTATGAAAAATTGTCCATTCTGACCAAAAGGTGCATAGAAAGGGGAAAATGCTGGGGATGGGTCTGTTGCCCAGCCTAAATTTCTTTGCCTGATATACACACGTTGGATTAGATACTTAAAATGTATATCAGTGGCAAATGAAGGTGATCGATAGTCTATTCAAAAAGCATTCCTTTCCTCATAACTCGAAAGTCGGCGATGGATTTAGGTATGCAGAAAAGAACCCTTTAAGCATTATGAAAACGTGTATGTACGCATCGCAAACCTTACCCACGTATAGAACATGCGACAGAATAATGCTCAGTGCTGTTATTGAAATAAATCTAAATTAAATACGATCGTCTTTATTCACCGACACTGGCAGAGAAATGGAATATATTTAATCTGCGTGATAAGCTCGATCATTTGATGTAATAAATGAAAACAATAGCCCCCATTTTAAAAAAAAGTATCTCATTTCTCAAAATTCTGTCGCATGCGAATTGCATGGCGAATTGCAATGGACAGCGCGAACCCTGATATATATTTACCGACATTTTTATTATATTGAATTTTGAATTTATGTAGATTTTTATTTAAGAAAATATTTCTTACGATTTCAAAAGCCTGGAATTACAACTGTGAATTTACTCTATGATATGCGTTTACGCTTATTGCTAATATGTCAAGGAATAATGTACGAGATTGCAAATGAAACTTAACAACTAAGAATTGACAACAGAGTACACTACACTCTTAACCTTGCCTTTAAAAAGCTGTATGATCTGTTATATTTATATCTTATCTTATGTAGATTAAACATCAACACTTTTTAACGATTACTATACAATAACGTGTTACATGTTAAGGAAACTAAAGAAAGCATTTGAACATGCTGTATGACACAAATCAATAAGAACATGTACAGAAATGTATTTTAAAAAGTAGGAAAACCTACTAAAGAAATAATATGAATAAACATATGTACATGAAACAATGAAATAAAAATCATATCAACGATCGCGCACTGATATGTAATATCATTTATCTATGAATTCAACCCTTTAAAGGTATCGGAATTGCTTAAACCAATCTGTATTTGGTATATAATAAACGATTTTTAAAGAGATCTGTAAGAGTTTCATGTATATTCGCAAAAATTATATAATAAAAAATGTTTTAAACAAATAAACTTGAGCACGTCCACACGTTTTATAGTGAAAGGACATGAAAGTCGTACTCGATTTTGATTTAAGTTGTAAATTTTCTCGATGATTGTTTATTAGTCAGACATTTTCTTCAACAACAATAAATGAGACTAAATTTGTTCAGAATATAATCTGCACGCCTATTATGTACAAAATATTTGTTATACAAGTTACATCGGATGTACATCTGGTTGTAAAATGTGCACGTATTTTGTGTACCATATTTCATGTTTGGCGACGTATTTCTCGTCATTGATGCTCAGTATACTAATGTAGATGGTGTCACATGACTATGACATGAATAACACTGTGCCAAAGTGGACGTTAATGTATTCCTGAATTCTAAAGGTGAGACCAGGTGCCCTGGAAAAGTGAGCTGAACCTATAAATATTTGAAAAGAAATCTTTTTTTTTTTTTAATCTAAATGTAAAAAATAAAGAGTATATCAACAGAGCTCTGCAAGGGAGAGTTGACGCTCAGTAGGCGCATATAGTGCGCTACATCTATCATTTTAGTATCATCTTCTAGTGTTTATTTTAGAATGATTCACCAGTACAGACTAATTCTGAGACGTTAACAGGATATAAAAATCGAACGGCAGACACCCGAATGGCAACATCGGACCGTACATTAGTCCTTAGAAGTTCTCTACGCAAAGTCCCTATTCACAGTCATAGCAAAAACTACAGGGTATCGTGACGTCACAAATCAGAAACTGAAGGCTATTGTGACGTCATATCGAAAACTGCAGGAGTATCATGAATACCCTTGCAGTTTTTAAATCGGACAGCCAATGAGATCGCGTGTTACAAACAAAATGCTTCAGAATTAAGAATAAACGTCCAAAAATTTAAATATTACTTTAAAAATATATCGTACACAGTATGATATTTGCAGTATATGTATGTCGAGATCGTCGTTAAATACAAATTCGGCAAAATTAAAGAAAGACCCCCCCCCCCTTTCAAAAGAGCTCTGCACGAGGGAGGCGCACTGTGTGTCATTATTTATATCTACCTATATTTATTTAAGATTGATTCAGAACTTCTCTCACAGTACATCTGATGTCCGTACTAGTTATAAGACGCCAATAGTAAATACAAATCGGACGTTCTGTCACCGCAATGACAATCTCTGACTGTAAATTAGTCATGAGAAAGCCCTCTGTGGATGTTCAGACATAAACGTTGCATGATGTTTAATCTAATTTCTATTGAGAATATAACCTATCCTGGATGAGGCTTGACATCGTTGTAATATCGTTTATTCCGATCCATTTGATTCGATCATATGGTCAGATTCGTATGAATTGTATAATTACAATTATAAGTTTTCTTTCACATTTACAACTTTGTGATTGTAGAATCAGGATACCCCGCTCCACATTGCAACATCACAACCGAACATAGATATAGTTAACATACTTTGAAATGATAAAGCGGACATTAATATCCAGAACAAGATAAGATAATACACAGATACGTAGTAACAATACCATACATCATATATACCATGATATTTGCAATACGTATCCAGATCATTATGTCTAATCCGAACTTAGTTAAAATAAGAAAATGATTCAATAAACCCTAGAACCCGCATATTTGTTACAGTGACAGGAAGAGGATGTCGAGCTGAACTTTCTTTTAAAACAAAATTAGAAGTGTACTTTGATTTAAATTCTAAGTTTTCTCGAAGAATCATTATTAATTCTAGATATTCTTCAGCATTTTTATATATACACCGAGAAAAAAAGGAGGCACATTATCAAGATGTAAGACACAAATCACTAAGAACATGCACATAAATGTATAAAGTAAGAGGAGTAGCTACTAACCAAATATTGGAAATAATCATATGTACACGAAACAAAAACTTCTGTGTAAAAATACACCTTATGCATCCGTTACACAAATGGCCGAGTAGTTACGACTACGAAATCTTAGCCAGATGGTGCTGCACATCTTTTTACAGTCTGTGATGTTATTGCAATATTTAGGTAAGAGTCTCCTAAATGGCTAACCAAACACGCAATTTACTTACAAAGGTAACATTGTAACTGAGCACAGTGTAGAAAGTGTCATTGCCACATAAAATCAAGGAAAAATAATAATACAAATCCTCCATGGGGCTCCACACTTCAAAGGAAATAAGTGAGATATTGATGCAAAAAAAACAAAAGTGACTAGTGTCAGGTTACAATTATACTAATAACTAGAGCTTACCTGTTGCCGTGGCAACAGGGCGGGTCTTCCTCTCTCGAAAGAAAAAAGAAAAGTAAGTAGATAGAACGAAGGAAAGAAAGAAAAAAGATCAGGAGAATGACTTAAATGTACTTTACACACAAAAATACCCCCCCCCCCCCAAAAAAAAAAAAAAAAAAACCCAAGCAATCAAATTAATTAATAATTAAAATTGAAAAAAGTATTATCTAGAGGAAATAAATCGAAAATCAAGTTAAAGAAATCATACATATTACGGCTCTCCATTATAACAGTCGATTAAACATTCCACGGACAAAGCGCCGTAACTCTCGATTGAATTAATCGCGATTGAATTAATCGCGAGTTACTGCGCTTTCCCCGTGACTATCATACACGTTTGAAGTCTGTATTTAGCAAGGGAAATTCACCGCGCTTCTCTTAGATGTAATCCCGACGCTCGGACAAGATTTTTTTATTGCCTTGTTCATCAGTAGCGGGTAGAGTGCAAAAAATGTGATTTTTGTTTAAGAATTCGAATTCAAAATACATTCTCAAACTCTCCTTTTTATACTTTGTTAATACGACAAATAAGAAAAAAACATGAAAGTTACGCAAATAAGATATTTTTTTTTTAATCTTCAAAATCACTCACTTTCAAATACTGAGAGACATGTTTCATACTAAAATCGGTACGGAAAATCGTTTGGTAATGTTCTGGAAACGATAAGACTAAAAATAAAATGTTTTTGCAAATTACGTAATTATTTAAAAACTTTAAATTGAAATAGCGGCCAAACTAAAAGAGATAGATATTATCGGCCGATAAATTTTGTAAAGATATGAACCTACAAAATATGATAGTTCAAATTTGGATAGTGTAGCATTAAAAATAAGCTATATAGTAGAGAATTTAAAATTTCACTAATTGTTACGTAATGGTTTTAAAAACTTTCATTTTTAAACTTATTTTTTACTTAAACGGGTAACAGTGCCTGTGAAAATCTATAGACACAATATGAAGTGTGTGTATAAAACCGTTTCTCAGAAAATGGAATTGAAAAATCGGGGTGAAATTTCGGCGTTTTAAGACCCTCTCTCGATAGGGTTGTCCGACGATAGAGGGAAGGGGGCTAATATTTCGATGTTTTTGAAAATATAATTCAAAAGCACTAACCCTTCTCCATCGCTGATTGAATTTTGGTGATCATATGATAAAAACTAAGAAAGTTACGAAGCAATTACGTAACTAACCAAATTTGTGAAAAACTTAAATTTCTCAATTAAAAATGCATTTCAAATATTAAAAGAAACTTTTTTACCATGAAATTGACATTCTAAATCGTTTTGTACCATTTTTAAAAAGCTTAGTTTAAAAACAACGAAGTTTAAAAATTACGTAATTTTTAAATTTAAATAATGGCTTAACCGTTAAATGTAGATAATCGGCGTTGATTCCATTCTCAAAATTACACCTGTCAAATTTAAGAATGAAAAGTTGAGGAATCTATCTTAAATAATAAACTTGTTTTTGAGAAAATAAAAAAATTAACCCTATTACGTAATTTCCTTTAAAACCATAATAGTTTAATATTTTTTTCTTATCAATCAATTTCCCCTGGCTCATCAAGCCAGTAGCCGCGATAAAAAGATTGTTGGTTAAGCCGTTTTTGAGAAAAATGCAGTCAAAGTGCTGAGAAAAAGAATAATAATAATAATAATAACAAATGTAAAGAAAAAACATCACAATAACAGAAGGGTCTTCCGATGGAATCGGAAGACCCTAATAATGTACAACAGCGGATCTTCACAGACATCCACGTGAATACCAAAGGTAAAGCCATTATAAGCATAAATATCTAAAGCATTAAACTTCCATCTATACAGAAATCGGTGATCCCTCATCGCACTATCCGTCAAAGATTATTATCATTATTATTATAATTATTATCATTATTCTATCAACGTCACTTATTTTTCTTAATTATAACAATGATTATTGTCCCGAATGAAACAAGTCTTGAGTGTGCTCTTATCTATAACATTCAGGTAATCTGCTCAAAACTGGCGGTTTCCTTGAATCATAAGACTGCGATGTAGAGATGATGGTAAAATCCAAACCAGAAGTCCGAAAACCATGAATAGAAAACAACAGAATGTCTACTTGAAGAGCAAAAATGTACCCTCTTGATGGAGTGATGTCAGGTGTCCGGGGAGAGTGAGCATCTCCTGCTTGCTAGCGATACCAGCCACATATACCCAGTAGAAATAGTCAAATTGTCTAAATTCAATAAATATTTAAATATTGAGAAGTCAAGGCATCTAACCTTTCAGAATAGAAGATGTCAAATCTGTGTAACATAATCGGAATCGGTCTCAGTCCAGAACAACATATAAAAGTCTGGATAACGAGATATGAAATTGTGTAATAAGAGTCTCGTAACGATCATACAACCTCCTCAGTGACGTTGTTAGTCTAGTGCATACATAATCCTAGTTAAGTAGCTTATCTGAAAGCCCTCAGAACAAAGTCATTGCAATTTGAACATGCTCTGGAATGAACCGAGATATTAATACGCCATATGCGGGCTATGATGGAATGCTGCTACCTATGAAAAGAAAAATTGTGATATCAAAATTGAAATTGTCACGTTTGTCGTAGAGTGAGGTGCTGAATTGACCATCATTTTCAAAAGACAAGATAACTTCTAGATACGAAGTAGAATTACTACTGTCTGTGGTTTTTTTTTTTACTTCCAGTTCAATTGGATAGATAATGCTAAGATGATCCGCGAATGAAGGATTATCAATTGAAAGAAAATCATCTATACATCTGTAAGTGAAAATGAAGCGAAGAGCCAAATGTTTTTTTCCTTGCGAAAGTAAAGACTGAAGAAGTTTCGTATGAGTAAAGGAATGTGTCAGTCAGAAGAGAGGCACAAATAATATTCATTGGAATGCCGACAATTTGTTGAAAAACATTTTCTCCAAACACCACAAAAATGTTATCGATAAGAAAGTTCAACATTTGGATGACATCTGTTTCAATATATTTATTTTTTAATTTGAATTTTCGTGACAAAGTAAGTTTTATCATGGCCTATAAAAAGATATTTGAATTTGCGGCTTCCCTTTTTACTAGTTCGTTCTGGATAATTCCGCTTATCTGTTTTTCTTCATTTCTGATGAGGGATCTTTGTAAAAAGAGTCCAAACTTCAAAGGACTTGATGGAGTGAATAGTAGTAAAATGTTTTATTTGAGATGTTTTAATAACTCTAATTCTAACTTTTCTTTAGGATCCACATTTGATGAATTCCACTTCTGGAATATACTGTTTCGCAATACCTATGGAGGGCAGATTTAATATATGATAATATTTTTGCGAGTAATATCGATGCGGATTTTGTGGAATATTTCGAGGAACCAGCGTTGTTTCTAGTGATTTTGTGCATTTTTTGGAATGTAGTACAAATTTGGAAATTCTAAATCTAATTTATTTGTGTCAATATCTTAACCTGGTTCTCAAGCTGAAATTTAAACTATTCTTGTCACAAAGTGACTTTGTCGATAAGAGATTTATGTTGATTACTGCATACACTGTACATATGTCATGTCCCAAACATGCTGTTAATATTAAATCGGAGTTCCCGTCAATGGAATCTTACCAAGGGCTCTAATCATTATCATTGTATAAAACTGACACCAAATGCAATAAATTAACAATGATATATAGTGTAAAGGACATGCCTTCGCATCATTTTTTACATATTACATAGGCTATAGTGATAGCCAGGTAGGGTAATATCCTTTCCGTGATACAGCTGATCTGAGTCTGTTATAATATATTTATTGATTTACACATAAAATGGGGTGAGGTGGGGAAATACAAATTTCTCTTCCTTGTAAATGAAAGTTTCGACTTGCTCTATATTTCCAAGAATTGTCCCTATCATTTTGCCAATATCAATTTCGATTCTACTGAGCTGTCGCCTAGTTACTATAGGAGAAAAAAGAGGATATCAATATGAACCTTTTTGTCTGAGAGGAGTAAGTCTAATTGTGATGCTCTAAAACAGAATTCATCGCGTGAAATTACGTGCAACATCATTTTTGCGATTTTTTAAAGCTTTCAGCTAGGTCGTTTACTTTGAAATATTCAGAATATACTAATGCAAAAGATGTAGCTTAAAACAAATTAAAATATGCATGTGTTAGTTTTTGATTTTTATACTGATGTTTGGAAAGTATTACACCGTTTTTGGGGTTATTTAAAATTGTCAGTTTGGATTCCGGTTAATAAAAATGTGGTAATTCATGTGACAGCAAATATTAGATATTCAGTATTTAATTCTAGATAAGAGGAAATTGTAATAATCTCAAAATCAATGCAGAATTTGGGATAAGATTCCGCTGGACACATATTGCTCAAAAAGAATGTTTTGTTTGTTTCTTGTTGTGGATTTGATATTTGGAGACACATGATCTGAGGTTAATAAGTAATAGTTCAAGAGCAAACGTTTCTAAGTTATTCAACTACATGCCTCATTTCCCAATAGAGCACAAGGCGAATTATTACAACAGGGTGGTACCTCCTATAATAAATGTCATTTTAATATAATTGAATCTATCGGATATTTAGAAGAAACACAAATCATACGGTCCTAGTTACAAGTTATTGCTGATTGGAAATAGGTCCTTAGAGGAAGTCTGTTTCATAACATCAACTGATCAAATTCATATAAAGTTTGTAATCAGTGTGGTAAAACATTAATTTAATTAAACATTAATGTCAGTACTTATATGAAGTAGATTTCCCACCAAATAATTATATCTACATTGATATGTACACAAACTGTTAATATTACCACTATCTTCCACGAACCCTATACTAACAAGTTATGACTTTGCTAATATTATATTATATTATAAGTTCGAATGCCATTGTTTACCCTTCAGTTTATATTAACAAAGTTTGACCGGGCAATATATTTTAGAAATATTTTTAGAACTAACCACTCACCACAGTTTATGACCTTTTGTGGCCGAGGTTGTTTCTACAGTTTTATGCAATATGTATTGATTTAGACATAGAAACAGTATTTGATTTTCTTGTACCAAAGTGTCATTCGAAAATAATTGCTTTCTCGTAAAAGGTATTTCATCAACATATGTGTAAATAAAGGTTTCGACATAAAGAATGTTCCTAATATGTGTCTTGGTCATTTCGTGCAATCCCATATTCCATTATATATCAAAAACATTGCGCCACCTCTCAACTGTAATACTAAAGGGAAATGGAGGACAAGCTTTGTTTTTCAAGGTGACGATCGATAAAACTGTTACCCTTCTCTCTCTATATATATATGAGACTTTTACAGGAAATACAGGTCGCACGTTTGTCTCCGCAATGGTAGCCAGTGACTGTAAACTGGTCCTTAGAAGGTCTACTGTTCATTTCCAGAAATAATAGTTGCATGATATTTTATATGGACTGTCTTCTAATCAGAATATAACCTACCTTGGATGAGACTTATCTTAATAGTTTACGTAATATGGATAAGTTAACTGTACATTCAATATATCCAGGTAATTAGATTGATATAGATTGTATGATAAGAATGATAACGCATTCAGTCTCAGTAACACGTTTGTCGTTGTATAGTCATAACTCGCCTCCCCATATTGCAACATCACAAAACAACGATGAAACAGTAAGAGCACCTTTACGTGCTGAAGCCGACGTGAATGCTCAAAACAGGATAAGTCGATTACAAAAACCTCACATCGTTTATTGAAATACTGCACCGCATATATCATATATTATTATACAATAACTCGACAAATGGTGTTATAAATTTGTTAAGATAAGCAATTATATCAAGAAGACATTCTACATTGATACATACAAAAATGTTCTTACAATCCCAATCTTCTATTATTATAATTATGAAAGTCATTGTTTAACGCTTTCAGGCTTGATCGGCCGATATGTTTTAATATAAACACGAGGTACCCAATCACCTTAGATTCTATCCTTTCCTTGATAAGGCTGTTCATACAATTTTACGTAATATCGATTGATTACGGCATAAAAATGGGTATTGCATTTTCCTTCAACAATCGCGTTCTTTCCATTGCTTTCTCCTCAGACGCAATTCATCAAGACTAAATTTGTAAATAAAGTTCTTGATCTTCATATTTCCAAACTATGTAGCGATCAATCGAAAACACGCTTAGCCACTGCTTATTTGCTATAGTAGAAATAAAATGTCGAATCTGAATTTCCCTGAAAAGAAAAATAAAAGTCGCAGATAATCTATAAAGATTTGCAACTGTAGTGAATTCTAAGCCTTCGAATAACACATACTTCACTTTACCTCATATCAGAGTCCCCCAGAAACATGCTTTACATCGCATCATTACCAATCCTTAACAAAATGAACTCTTAAAATGTTTGATAACTCCATGTTTACACATAAACACTATTTAATGATTACTATACAAAATTACATGTGAAAGGAAATTAATTTCTTTTTTTTTTGTAAATTAAATCAGAAAACATCTGACCAAGCTGTATGACACAAATCAACAAGTACAGTGAGGTGCAGTCCTAACATAACAGTATGTTAACGTCGCGTTAACGTAAAGTTTGCTTTCCTCGTGCGCTCAGGACTGCTGAGCACACTGTTAGATAACACACGGTTCTTTAAAGAGTCTGGTGGTTAAACATTTGTTAAAAGAAACAACTAAAAAATGAAGTTAACTAACAATAAATAACAACGAATCTCATAGATTAACTTTTAATAATCTAAACCCAACATCAATTATACAGCTATTATTTATAATTAAAGAAATAAGTAAATTTACAAATTACAACAATAAGTTTTATCTGTAGAGATGTGATAATAAATAGAGCCAATAGAGAGCGAGATCCCCAAGTCAAAGTTTCTTACGTGATGGTCGAGTGCCGCAGTTTGGGTCCAAGTCGGGATCTGACCGGCCTAACGACCACTGGGTCCTTTATACAAAATCTTCTCTCTTTTTACGAGCGGTACTTAAATTGGGATGAAATTTATTTATTACCACAATAGTACAATTCTATTAGTTTTCATAGTTTGAGATGACATTTACTATTACTACCATAGTACAAATTTATTAAATTATAAGTTATCTTGTCCCTCTAAGTGGCGGTGACTTCGGTGATTAGTCCCATGTATAGTTTCTTGGATTTTTATAAGTTTTTTATGTCCCTCTTAAGTTTGTCATATCCCTCCAGGTAGAGATAACTCCGGTGAAAAGTTCAATGAGTAGGTTTAGAATGTAACGTCGTAGTTCCGGTGTTTAGATAAACAGTCTGTCCCTTTACCGGGTCATATCCACGTTACGAGGCGGATCCAGGTAGCGGTATAAGATGGCAACGTTACGAGGCGGATCCAGGTAGCGGTATAAGATGGCTATCTTACACTCCTTCCATAACCACTAGAAAATATACGGGGTAGATTTCTATGGAAAATTTTTCCTGCATTTGGTCCTTCATAATGTTACGATACCCATCTCCAAGGAGTGACGGGCCCATCGGCTCCAAGGTTGCTGGTTTCGTCGCAGCATGAGAAATGCAATCATTGTCTATTTACATATATATAAAGAAATTACAAGTGCATACAATTATTATAAATAACACGATTAATACACAATACACTGTACAAAGTACTATATGTACTTTTTTAGGGGGGACGGGTATTATTATGACCCATTAGCACAGTCCCCTCCATTAAACACTACAACGAATTGGTACACCACATTGGAACTGAATCCTCTTCATGGTGGTTCTTCATCCAATCTGTTGTTGATCTGCTCTGTGTGTGTTACCCTAAACACAGTTTGAATTCCTGGCAAGGGACGACGTCTCGTCCCTGACCGAATGTTGAATGTCGATCTTTAAATAGCACAAAATTGCAGAGTGGCAAGGGATGTCGTCTCATCCCCGACCGATGATTCACTTTCAAAGTCAAGTCTTCTATGGCAAAGAGCGTCGTCTCGCTCTCGACCCAACATCAGTTCATAGCAAAAGTTCATAGTTCATATCTTCTTAGGGCAAAGAGCGTCGTCTCGCTCTCGACCCTCGTAACTTTATCCCGTTTTCAGGACGTGGCTGGCGTAACTTGCAGCACTGGATACATAGCACTTTTGTTTTGACCATCCTTGATTTCCTGTCTCTGTTGCTCTAATGGCATTGGTGGGGCATTAGGTAATCTATTGTTGACTTTAGCTTTATCTATTAATACACTTAACTCATGATTAGATAAGGCATCAGATAAATAATTTTTCGCATCATTATTCTCAATTGAACTTTTGTGCTTTCCCTTTCGAAAACAGGCTCTCAAAAATTTACCTTTACTTCTGTACTTACAATATAAAAAAATAAAAAGTCCAATTACAAAAACCCATATAAAAGCAATAAATGCATAAGCCCAATTAGGAAATACAAATTCTTTTTCAATTGGTTCAAGGTTATTTAATGTTTCAATAAATGTATCCACAGGCATTTCTTTAATGGTTTCTAAAGCTTTTGGCAACTCAGGTAAGGTAAGATTGTGCACAGAGAGCCTAACAGGTTCCCAGAATTGAATTTTTGAAATGTTAAAGTGCAAATCAAACTTGTCCAAAAGTCCTGAAATATTATAGTGACGTTCCTCATGAAAGAACGCAGGTAATAAAATAGATTCACTAGATGCAAAACAAAATCGTTTAAGTTTCACGATTCCTAAAGGGGGTTTAACCGTAAGAGATTTTGTTTGTGACGTATGCTTACAGACCTGTGAGAATGCAAGGTGTTTCCGCGTCGTAATGGCGTAGTATCCGTCGGCGATATACCTGGCCATAGGTAGATAAGCATTAGGATAAATAACAGTTTTACAGCTATCTTTGATACGATTCTTCGTGAAAAGTGCCAAAATACAAAGTTTACTGAGATTTACTGGAAATATAGGATTTTCAAGTCCACAAAATTTTAATGATTGTGAGATGTACCGCGTGGCATCCTCAGGAGTTAATACCATGAAACGGGTTCGTTCCGGATTTATGGTTAAATAGTTACTTTCTATTGCATAATTTGCAGCTATGGTTATTTTTTGAGCGATATTCCCTATTTCACTGGGCATTACAGAGGTAAACTATGAACACGATATATTTCGAATTCATCATTGATATTAACTAAAGGCAGTGACATGACAACGTACGCCTTCTTGTTTTCTATTACGGTAGAGCACGTTAAAAATTTGTAATATTTCCATAAATCTTCATTCGGATCATGTGACAAATGAAGTGTTGGAGGTAAACGACCCTTGATATCTAGAGTGAGTCGTTCTTAAATTTGACGGGGTAATAATTGACGGACTAAGATGTCCCAAACTGAGCATGTTTAATTGTAATAACAGTGTTTAGATATAAAAGTTCGCTTGATTAGTTACTTGTCTGAGTTCATTTAAATTTAACTGAATTTGGTTCACTGACATTGTAAAATATTCTAGTTTCGCAAGTTGTTTTTCTAATTAATTTTAGTTGCATGGTACTCATTTTCTGAGTAATTTCAGACAATGAAACCATTAGACTGTTAATCACTTGTCTATTTTCTATGACATGAGATCTAGTATTGTTAATAATAGTTAAACTCTCCTCGACAACATGAGTTATGGTCTGTTGATTTCTGGACAACTTATTGACATTAGACCGTATAGTACTGAGGTCGTCTTCCGACACAGTCCCGAAAAGAAAACTTAACGCCTTACCTATAATAGGTATGAGCGCTCGCCTCTTGCGGTTTACCGACACAATATCTCTATATTGTGCTTGTATTCCGTCATGGATGTCTCTTAGTTTTTCTATTTCTTTCAGCAATCCCTCCGATACTTTTAAATATGGTATCATATCGGTACCATTATAATGTTTCTTTAAAGCGATGACGGCAAAATATGTATTGTCTGCGGCTGTGTCTAATTGTCCGAGAAAATCTTCAAAGGTTTGAAAGTCTATCACAAAAGTTACTAACCACCTAGCGTCAGTCGTCGATACTACATCAAGTTTTTGAAAAATGGTGTTCTGTCGGAGTAGAAGTCATGGTCACTGGCAGCCACACGAGAAATACGAACAGGCGATTCCACATCTACGAGAAAGATTAAAACAACTCAGTACAAGAATACTCAATTTAATTGCTTAATTTATTTACATTCAGGTTAAAGTTATTAAGTTACAATATATACATCAATGGAGATACTATTTACTGATGTTGCTGCTGGTAAATCATCCCCAGCATCTCCATTAACATGTTGAAAGCGTCCAGCAGCGAGGGCTGGTGTCGAGTTAAACGACACACAGCCAACTCCGGGTGGCGGCCTTCCGCCAACATGTGGATGGCTACCGTTTTCCACCCGTACACCGCCTTCAGCTCTCGTACTAAATTCATGAAGGGATCCACCGATGACGGGCGGATACAATGCCCCTCACACAGCGCACAGCCCGGCGTGTGCTTACTCAGTGCCCTGATCTCCACCTGAAGGATGGTTCGGAATACTAAGCTCTTCTCGTTCACAGCAGTCATTCTGCAATTAAGTGTACATCAATGAAATTGTTGATTACTTTTTATACGGCTCAGGGTAAGACATTCCCTTATCCACTACCCGTAGACACCAAATAAGGTAAGTTGCCGAATTAGAAATCATGCAATTATATCTTGGAGGTGACATGAGTTTGTATTGCGTCTACCTCCATGTTCATTTCGTCCCAGGCATTTGTCGCGACGTCTTCTTTCTTCTGGCGACGAGGCAAATTCTTCTTCTTGTTCTTCTTGACGAGACCGCCTTTGTCTTATGCGATCTCGCAGCTCCTTGAGGGGAATATCGTCATCCTGTTCGGAGTTATCCCGCTCTTGCCGAAGCCGATCGGCCATACGGGCTAACGTTCCTTCGTGGTCTGGTCTTGGGTTTAAATCCATTGACTCAGCCTCAGAAGATTCATCTTCCGGTGGCACCACGTACTGCGCACGGCGTATTCTGTTTCCGGCCGCGTCTTGGGGTACATCCCATTCTTCTATATGTGCCATTCGGAGTTGTTCCGCATGGGCCTTGGTTATGCCTCCCGTCGACTGATTCTTTATCTTGAAACTTACCGGAGTTGTTTGTTCAAGGATGCGAAAATATGGCCGCCATCTCACATCAAACTTGTTCTTCCGGTCAAAGTTCCAATAAAATACGGGGTCTACTATCTTGAAGGGTGTGTCCTTGGCATTACGGTCAGCATATCTGGCTTGTGTTCAAAATTCAAATTTTTGTGGACGGCACGAAAAGCTTGGTGTTGTATTTGTAGGGCGATCTTGTATTCGTCTTCACCGAGATATTTTCTTCGTGGTTTTAGTATGGTATCAAGTGGAAGAACTACATCACGGTTATATAGAAGGAAGAAAGGAGAGAATTTAGTAGAATCAATAATACTAAACCGAATAGCAGCCAGAGTTTGATTCAGATACAAGTCCCATACTGAATGTCCGTCACGTAGCAGTTTAGACATTACATCATGTAAAGTTCGGTGAAAACGTTCGACCTTGGCATTGCCTTGAGGATGGTAGCTTTCTACAATATTATATATGAATATCAAATAAACTAAGTAGCATATTACCATATCACTAGTGAAAATTACTTCTAGTACTTGTATATGTATAAGCAAAATTATACTGTATAGTACAGAATGTATGCATATTTTTTACATTGTTTGTAGTTCCTCATATGTCAGTTTAATATATGATTCAGCTTAGTTCAATTTGTTGGGAGCTTAGCTATTAGATTGAAATGTCTCAAGTTCAAATCCCACAGGTAGCTATTCGGTGTCATATGTTTCATGTCATGTTATGTGGCATGTCAATGATCCCTCACTGCTTCACATAGGTTTGTTGCATATGTCTAAATTTCTGTGTAACTTAAAGAAGACTGAAGAATCAAGCAAACAAAACTACAGTACAATAAATATTTTGTTTATCGTTTAATAAACAAAGACCTTAATTAACTTCCCTTGGTATATATTGACAAGGAGAGAAGGGCCGAGGGATTCAAACCCAGAACTGACTGAAGTCACAGGTCATAGAAGCAATAACCCCGTGTCCCCTCTGTGTATAATATGCTATTAGCATATGTTTTAGTATATTATACAGAGAGGGGCACAAGGTCAACTTTCTTATCGATAACATTTTTGTGGTGTTTGGAGGTAAGGTTTTTCAACAAATTGTCGGCATTCCAATGGGCACTAACTGTGCTCCGCTTCTGGCTGACATATTCCTTTATTCATACGAAGCTGAGTTCATTCAGTCTTTGCTTTCGCAAGGAAAAAAACAATTGGCTCTTGGCTTCAATTTTACTTACAGATATATAGATGACTTGCTTTCAATTAATAATCCTTCATTCGCGGATTACCTTAGCATCATCTATCCAAGTGAACTGGAGGTCAAAGAAACCACAGAAACTAGTAATTCTACTTCGTATTTAGATATTATGTTGTCTTTCGACATTAATGGTCAATTGAACACCTCACTCTATGACAAACGTGACGATTTCAATTTCGCTATCACAAACTTTCCTTTCATAAGTAGCAACATTCCATCATCGCCCGCATACGGCGTATTCATATCTCAGTTAATACGTTATTCCAGAGCATGTTCAAACTACAATGACTTTGTTCTGAGGGCTAGGCGACTTTCAGTTAAGCTGCTCAACCAGGGTTATATATGTGCTAGACTAGCATCGTCACTGAGGAAGTTCTACGGTCGTTACGAGACTCTTATTACTCCATATGATATCTCGTTATCCAGACTTTTAAATGATATTCTGGACTGAGACCGATTCCGATCACTTTACACAGATTTGACACCTTCTATACTAGAAGGTTACCTACTTCGACTTCTCCATATATAGATACATATGGAATTCACACGATTTGACTCTTTCTACGGGGTATATGTGACGGGTGTTGCTAGCAAGCAGGAGATGCTCACTCTCCCCGGGCACCTGATCTCACTCCATCACAGGGGTTCACATATGCTCTTCAAGTAGACATATTTTGTTATTTTCCATTTGTTTTTCATTTTCACTGATTTTGTATGTCCTATGGTTTTATGATTTTTGGACTTGTGGTTTGGATTTATCCATCATCTTTACATTGCATCTACGACCTGTAACTTAAGTGAATGGGAGACTATGTGAATTACATGTATTTCCATCACATACATATAGCTTTATTTTAGACCACTCACCCAAAAAGGCCCTTATGTGCTAATGTTAACAGTGGGATAGAGAAGTATGATAATCAAACCCTCAATCACTACTTAAAATTAGATAATAGTACTTGAAACAATGTAAAAGTCTCTAACCTCCCATCTTACTTTTCTTTGTATCTCTGCATTTCACATGCTGATTTTGATTTTTCCTCTATTTCTTCTTTACAAGATCATCTTATATATTGTGATTTTCTGAGATTTTTTCTGCATCTGCAATTGAGCAACAATTCATTCTGAGAGCAATAAAATTTTATAAATCATAATTACTATATACTCACACTAAGGCTTAATTATGAATTGTGCTAAAAGAATTATAGTACGTTTATTAGTAGACTTCCAAGCATAATCAGTAGCCCCTATTTTTAGTATATATTCAATATAATAATGGTGATAGGGGCTAGCTATCAAGCACGCTTGGTCTCTAAGGATAAAAATAGCAGCTTTATAAAGAGTTTTTTTTTTAGGAAAAGCTAATTCTTGATCTGAATATTAATCAATTTAATTCAATACTTTTATTTAATGTTGATTTTTTATATATACATGTAGCATTTAACATGATTATCAAAAAATACTGATACTCCTTTTTAAAAAAATCAATGATAACAATGATCAATACATTATCCATTCATTGATTCAACTTCAAGAGGTCCCTTGACAGTGAAAGGCAAATGTTGCTTTTTAGGGTCACTGCCTGAAAAAAGAAGGGGCACCCCTTACATTTGCCATTAGAAGAGTACATCATTACATATATCAACATCTTTATATCAAAAATACTACATTACGTTTATGCACACAGTATATACATCTACATGTCGATGGATAGAATTTCAGCACATGAAGTGATGAATGAAGTAATTAACCTTAATTTAACACCCCCCCCCCCTTTTCCCTTATACTTTATTTTTTAATTGATAAATCCTATAGGGTAAGATATAACATTTCAAGTTAAACATCAACTGTTTCGTACATACATGCAACATTTCATGTCTTTATCAATGAAATCACGCTGTAGCTGTATGTACACTTACTGTACTGGCTACTGCATCATCATCATGTACGCGTCAGATCGGGATCACTCGAACATGAGTTAAAAATCAATGAACTGTAAACTAGTTGATGAATAGGTTATGAATTTGGATATACATACCTTGCGTATTTAACTTTAAATACAGATCTTCTGTAGAGGACTTCTAGATGATTGGAAAAAAAACCTTCTTCTCGAGAGCTTCTGTCATGTTTGTTTTGATTTCGATCCGCGGGAGAGCTGTATGTTTTGAGCATTCTGATTGGTCAATTTAAATATTTTTTTTTCAAAAATCCATAAATTTATATTCTAATTTTAAGATTACTATAATAACGATCTTTGTTTTGGTTTCAAAATCTCACATGCTATTCCAAGGACTTATATGTGTAGATATATAAGTCCTTGGCTATTCTTATGCCGGCGCAGGACTTTATTAATTAATAGCATATGGAAAAAAACCCCCACACAAACATTTCCTCCGTTTCCCCATTCTCGGCTAAAAAGTACTGAACAACTTCGTGTGCCCCTGTAGGCCTATACGCGGGGACTTCGCTTCGAATTTTACATATATTTGAAATGATCTGTTAGCCTAGTCATTCAATATTCAGCAGCATGGTATAAATGTACGTATATAATATGAATATACTGTGTAATGTCACAATGCATATAACATATACCTGGTAACGGTAAAGTTTATTGGAGAACAATAGACCGGATAGAAAGGTGTGAAAAGATGGGCGCAAGGATGGAGCTTAAGGAAGTTACTCAAATTGCAAATTGTTAAATATGCAGGAAATGAAATTAATTCTTTTTTCTGATACATTTTTACAAATTCCACACACATCAATGTTTAAAACTTAATTGATCAAAAATTTTACCAAGGAATTGATTTAGCAAAACACGCTCCATTGTTCAATACAATTGTGCAACCCCCCCCCCCCTCCCCCCCCCCCTTGTCAGGTAATCGAGGCTTTCTTTGAAGTTCTTCATACTTTTACATACATGTACTCTATTTTTCACTGTATCTTGGTAGGTTTAGTCTCAGTGGTAACTGAGATTGATTTTTTTTGCCTTTTCTCACATGGGATTAACTAAATCTCTCTCTCCGAGGCTTTCTCTCTCTCTCTCTCTCTCTCTCTCTCTCTCTCTCTCTCTCTCTGAGCAGTGAATGCCATTGCCTCCGTACAGTTATTATGCTGTTACAGAATTTTAGAAGTTGATATTAACAAGGACTTATAAACAACTTGTTTATAAGTCCTTGATATTCAGTAATAAATAACATTACAATAAAAGATTTTATCTTTATTTTCAAATTGTGCAGAGAATTTTGTATATACATGTAATTTATTTCAGTAGATGTTCGATACATCCATCAATGAGCAAGTAGGGAAAAATGCTCCCGCCTCGCTTTCCTATCGCCCTAATCCCTTGTTCATATCTATATACATGTATGTATAATATATATTCTTGGGGGTTTTTTTATATATATATATAGTTATACTTTTAATCACAGGGCTTTCGGATCGTTGCCCCCCTTCAATTATACTAATATATATTGGTATAATTGAAGGGGGTGGGGGGGGGGGGCAACGAGCCGAGAGCCATGTGCTTTTAATATACAGTAAGTACTTTCCACCAGGTATTGCCGTGACATGACTTGGATCGAAATAAAAATCAGTCGAGATGAACGTGTAAACATTGAGATGCCTGTTGAACTAGGAGTACATTTTTATTAAAAAGTATTAAACATTAGTGAAACAATAGTATGCACATTATTCTGATTTTTGTAGAAATATGTATGGGTAAATTTTGTTTGTTCATACTTTGAAGTTCAGTTTGAATTTTCTCTGTCTGTAGTCTGTTGGCACCACTACAGTACAGTACATGTATCAATTAGGCCTGTATAAATTAATGGCTTTGATACTAAACCTAGTTACAAAAATGGCCTTTGACCAGAGACATATAAAGTATATATGTCTCTGCCTTTGACTTTGTAATCAATATTATGTTTAGTGTAAGTTCTTGGTTATCTTTATCAATATTACTATTAGGTTGCTCATCTAACTTGATTGATTTAGTATCATCATGTACTAAATCTAAGAGTAAGATACATAAATATATTTGAATTTGAAACAAAAATATAGTTTGAAATAGATATACTGTATCCCATGTAAAGTCTAATTATAGGAAATGTCAAGATATTTAAAGAAGAACTTGTGAAGTATAATTATACATTGCATTTCTAGCTTCTAGCAATATATTGATTTGCCTTTTTTTTTTTTTATTATGATTACTTATCCAATACATTTCAGCTAATTGCCATTTTCTTTTAAATGAGAAATTGCTTAATTTATTTACTTAGACAGTGGAGTACATTCTGAATGTGATATTTAAGTGTTTAAGTAATATACAGAAAAGAGCTTTTACATGAAAATGAGATAACAATTTTCAGATTATATGAGAAATGATTTTATCAAAATATCATAGGATTATATATACCGTTATGAACCAGTCTACCTCTAGTAAAACTAGATTATCATATATCTCATTAAACTTGAACAAACAAAATCACAATGCATATAGTAGACTTTTGGGTTTAGAAAGAATTTTAAAAGGTATAATTTCTATCAGCTTTATGTCTTTATATTTAATAAAAAATTGACAGTCATCTGTAGTCTGCTTAACTTTATTATTAAGCTTTATGACATTTCACTTCTCTCAGCATTTGTAAAAAGAACATACACACATTATTGAAACGATTAAAAAATAAAAGTTAAATCTTAATTGACATAAAGTTCCTGTAGAACTCAGATTGTTAAGTTTTGAATATTAGTTTCCATTAAGTTTTCGCCTTGCAGAAACCTGTAGAAGTGTTTGTGAGTAAGTTTCCGCAGGTTTCCGTTGCAGAAACCTTCCGGAAACTTGATGTCCAAGTGTACCCTTAGCATTTTTAAGAAGACCATACACATATTATTGAACTGATTGAAAAAAAAAGTTAAATCTTGATATAAATTTTCTGTAGAAATCAGGTTGTTAAGTTTTGAATATAAGTTTCCATTAAGTTTTCGCCTTGCGGAAACCTGCGGAAACTTTAAGCCAAAAGTTTCCACCAAGTTTCCGCAAAACTGAAACCTGCGGAAACTTCACATGCAAGTTTCCGCAGGTTTCCATTGCGGAAACCTTCCGGAAACTTGATGTCCCAGTTTCCGCAAGGTTTCCGGAGTTGCGGAAACTTGGGTTTTTTTTGCAGTGCCTGTAAAAGTCTCGGGATTGCTTAAATTAATCTGTGTTTTATAATTAATAAAATGACCTAGAACGAGATCTGTAAAGCAGTAACATATATTCGCAAATATAAAATAAGAAAAAAATTCTTTAATACAAATAACCTTGAGCACCAGCTTATTTGTTATAGAGAACGAAAAAGAATGTCGAGCTCCACTTTGATTTAAGTTGTAACTTTTCTCGACAATTGTTTATTTAAAAGATTTTTTTTCAACCGCAATTAATGAATTTAACTTTATTTGAAATATAATCTGCACTCCAACTATGCACACACCATTCGTTATACAAGTTACATCGAATGAATATTTAGTTGTAAAATATGCACTGATTTTGTGTACTATGTTTCCTTTCGGCAAAGTATTTGTCGTCTTTGATGCTCAATATACGAATGTAACTGGTTCCACATGACTATGGCACGAATAACACTGCCAAAATGGGCATTCATGTAACCCTGACTTTCAAACGTGAGACCAGGACCCGGAAAGAGTGAGCTAAACCTAAAATAATTGAAAATGAATTTTTCATCTAAAAGTAAAAAACACAGAGTATATCGGCAGAGCTTTGTATTGGGGGGTTGACACTCAGTAGGCGCATATGGTGCACTAAATGTATCATTGTTCTCTTCATTCTTGTCCTATTATATTTATTATGTCATAGTTGCATGGTTTTTTTTTTATTATCTATTGAGTTTGTAACCTATCCTGGATGAGGCTTGTCTTTGTTGTAATACCGCTCATACATTTCCAAATTATACGATCAAATGATCGTAAGCATATGAATTGTATAATTACAGTAGTAATGCATTCTCTCTCATTTACCTCTTTGTCGTTGTAGGATCAGGATACCCCACTCCACATTGCAACATCACAATGGAACATTTATTTAATAAAGGTTCTTGTAGATGCTAAAGCGGACGTTAATGTCCAGAACAAGGTAAGACAAGTTAAACATAAATATCTAACGTTACAAATACGCTTATATCACAAATATAATATTTAAGTTTTAATTCTCTTGAATGTATCGTTCATACTATTTTTATCATATCATAAACTTAATTAAAAAAAAGTTAACATTAGCTATTACTAGAAGCAGGGTTATCAGTAGTAAAAACATTATTTACATGTCTAGTTGTGTAAGTTAATATTTCTATGAGGTTGGATTCATTCGAATTATAATAATGTATTGCATTCTTATATGTACCTTAGTTGAATTGTTTTCTTTTTCCTGTAGAAATGGGATATGAAGGACATGTTCCTTGTATTTTAAACCTACTTATACTTATACTTATAGGAGGCCATGTGGTAAAGCAATGTGCTATTTAAATATTTAATTGTTTTCTGCTCCCGTATTCAATATGTGATACAATAGACATATTATTACACGGGAAGACATTACATAGATATTGATCGTGGTAACGTTGCGGTAATGGAGCCCATCATCAACGTGTGTACATTATCGACTAATTAAATCTGACGACAATGGCGTATGAACACTTACGTATATTCTTAGGTCAACAAAATGTGTATCATCTAGCGAGTTTATTAACTTTTAGAAGCATAAATGCATTCACGAAGTATATTGAAATTCATAATTCCAAAGGCACTTTTATGTTATGTCGTATTTCCGTGTATATTTTACTTTTATCTTGTATAAGCGAACAAGTCTTTGTTCATTTGTGTCATACAGCTTTATCGGGTGTTTCTGTTTTTCTCCTTACAGTATTTATAACTTTAATTACATTAATTTTGCGACATCTGCTTACAATTACATCTACACACGATGATTTGTAAGCATGTAATGGCGTCATAAAAAGGTATAAAATACTTGAAAATACATCATCAACTGAAAGAGAATAACTATCCCAGTAAGTAAATATGTGTCCACATATATCTATACAGTGTGTCTGGGGAAACAACTAAACTCGAGTAGTTTCCCTTCCTCTGGATTTCTTGCAAATTTCATATTCAATAACTGTCATTTTCATGTAAGCAACAATTATCAAACCCATACGAAGCGTGCTAACATCATGTACCGTTAATTCCTTATTTACAATAAATATTTCAAATTACATCAAAACATTATTTATATTCATGGAAATAATTAAATTATAAGGAATGAAATTAATAATTTATTTTTCTATGGAGGTATAGAAGTAAAACTGAATACGATGATATTATCAGAATAGTATGAATTGCATAATTACAATGGTAATGCATTCTCTCTCATTTACATCGTTATCATTGTAGGATCAGAATACCCCACTCCACATTGCAACATCACAACAGAACATTGATTTAATAAAGGTTCTTGTAGATGCTAAAGCGGACGTTAATGTCCAGAACAAGTTAAGACAAGTTAGACATAAATGCTTAATGTTACAAATACCCTAATATCACAAATATAATATCTAAATAGTTCTCTTGAGTGTATCGTTCATACTATTTTTATCATATCATAAACAGAAGAATAAAGTTTAGTAAATGGTAACATTAGTTAAATCTTAGTCGAAATGGGCATTAATATCTCGGTGAGGTTGTATTCATTCGAATTATATAAATGTATTTCATTCTTATACGTACCTTAGTTGAATTGTTTTCCTTTTCCTGTAGAAATGGGATGTGTAGGACATGTTCCTTATAGTTTTATTCCTACTTATACTTTGTTAACATATAATTATCCAAACTATTTAGAGCAACGATAGTAGGAAGCCACGCGATAAAGTCATGTGATATTCAAATATTGAATCGTTTCATGTTCTCGTATTCCTCATGTGATACAATAGACATATTATTACACGAAACGACATTACATAGATATTGATCGTGCTAACGTTGCAGTAATGGAGCTTATTTCACCAACATGTGTACATTGTAGACTAATAAAATTTGACGTCAATGGCGCATGAATAATTACGTACATTCTGAGGTCATAAATGTGTATCATCGATCGCTGTAAGTGCGTAATTGTACCTACGGATCAGACTAGCGATTTTACTGACTTTAAGCAGCTTAAATGCATTCATGCAGTATATTGAAATTCATAAGTCTAAAGGTGCTTTTATGTTATGTCGTATTTCCGTGTATAATTTACTTTTATCGTGTACATGTATAAACGTGCATGTCCTTGATGATTTGTGTCATACAGCTTCATCAGCTCTTTTCTGGTTTGTTTGTTTGTTTGGTTTTTTTTTTTTTTTTTTTTTTTTTTTTTTTTTTTTTTTTGGTTTTTTTTTTTGTTTTTGTTTTTTTGTTTTTGTTTTTTTTTTTTTTTTTTGACAGGATTTATAACATTAATTGCATTAATTTGCCACATCTGCTTACACTTACATTTATACACTATGGTTTGCAAACATATCACGAATTGCAACGATTTGCAACGAATCAGAAAAAGAGAATCCTTCCTAGCCCTTTCTTTCAATCCAGTATTTAATGTACAATACGACTAATATCCTTCTCCACTCCACCTAAAATAATAAATAAAATTAAAATAGATAGAATAATAACACAATATCAAATAAGATCTATAGGTCTGTGTTCGATTTTCAGTTTTTTATTTGGTTTCCTTTCCCCCCCTGTTTCCGTGTTTCTTTATATGTATTATGCAGGGAAAAATCACTTTTCTTTTAAAATACACACACAAAAAAAAAAAATCAAATTTATTTCCGTCAAATTATGTTTCCGATTAAATGTTGAGGGTATATTTTGCTATCTACTAATCGGATACATAAAAACATCTAAAACCGCGTAGAGATACTTACATTTCTTCATGACAAATTTTAGTGGAGGTAGAAGGTTGGAGTATAGTTTCGGCGAAATCTATACTATACGTAAAAATACGATGTGTGTTGAAACGTAAAATAATTGATAATTTAGTCTAGTTGGGACTTTACGCAAATGTATAAGTACGGCAAGAGTAACGTCTTTTGACCAGACAAATTTAGTCAAAAAGAGGTGTTCCTCTTGGGGACGACTATTTTTGCTGGAAAACACGGCGGTAATCTAATATCGTGGTTGTCACCGGGTATTTAAAGTCATGTTTAACTACATATCAGCATTATTATTTCAAGTACGCACCTCACTTTGCTGTATTGGAGAGTTCAAGATGCCGATCACTGATAAATCCCTGCGATGATGCGAGTTAAAACTGGTATTACATGTTGAACATATTACATGGAAACAGGAGGTTACCAACATCGTTAATAAAGTGGAGTTATCGGGGAATCGAACCTGGATCGTCCTTGCCGCAACTTGCCCCCTTCCCACGCAATAGCAGCTTATATTTTCAAGTTTAGAAATTACGATGCACAATGGTGAAATTAAGAATGCTATCTCCAACATTGTAATGAAGTACCAAGCCTTTAATAAAATTTCGGAATTGTCTTTATGCATTGATGATTTTTATTGTATAGCTCCATGGTGACTTCTGCCACATAACTGAGCCGGTAACTCCTCTTTTTCTTTAATTATCAACCTATATAAATAATAATGTAATTGAATATAATGAAACAAATTATTTGTATGTGTGAGGTAACACTGAACTCGAATCTAATTATCAGCGTCATTTTGCGCTATTGTCTTGTAATGAAGAGTAAGAGGTGATTTATATGAAGGACAGAAGCGACCTTCCGACCGCAATCAACTGACCGAAATCCCCCTCTCATCGCCTTTTATCTTCCCCAATGTGCGAGATAATTCGCTCGGTAAAATATGACGGAGAAATATATCTGTGTATTAATTTGAAATCGCATAATTCAATTTTCAGATGGATAATAATATCAAATAGTTGTTTGCTTTTCGTTTGTTTGTTAGATGGGATAGCAAGCTCTCTATTTCTTCTTCTCGTTGAAAACAGGTTTGACTTGATATCAAAATAACTAATATAATAGACTAAACTAGAATGTCGACTTTCCGTATGGTCAAACAGTTAAGGTTATTTATGACCTGAGTACGTATGTTCCGAATTGTACTTTCTTCCCACATCATCGTAATTAACTAGTGGTATTAATTAGTCACTGGATTGGCTTGCATTACAAAATGCATTATCCTATCCATTGATGTCCTAAGATACATATGATCATACCATGACGCAAAGTATTAGGTTAAAGAAAAAAAAGGAGAGGGTGTTGTTTCCATAGATGCTTACATAAAACAGCACAGCCAAGAGTACTTTACGACTAGAGTGAACATAATTAGGGAATGGCTGTCTTTTTTCAAGGTTCATGGGGAATGAACTTGGGTGATAAACAAACAAATCACGTGAACTGCGAAGCACCCAAGTTCATTCCCCCATCAAACTAAAAAAAAAGACGGTCATTCCTTATATTAACAATGATTCTTTTTTGAAAACAAAATATCAGATTCCCCGTTATCAAACTGGCAAGAAGCGAATTTTTCCTGAAGTGAAAAAGTTCTTCCGCCACGCAATATAGTGCGTGTCTAGAATGCTAAAAATTCTTTATCTGTCCAGGTAATTTCTTTAATTGCTCAAAATTAACAGATGCATTAATTTCGGTATAACAATTCTTATATTTAATTAATTCAATTATGCAAGAAAAGATATTACTACGCATGTGATTTGCCATACGCCGGGTACCGAGTCTGTATAGCATGGTTCATCAAAGAAATTGGACTAGCATAGTGAATATTATGTTATGTCTCTTGTTCTTACGTCACTCTGGAAATAAATGGCTTTCTGACTCATGATATTGATTAATGAACGAAACTAAATAAGAATACACGTGATCCCATGAGGTCAGGGGGGGGGGGGGGGGGTTGCATACGTTCGTATTCAGAAGGAAAAAAAGAAGGGGGTGACGAAGGGTGGTCGGGACGCAGATATTCCTTTTTTTTTATTTTTGTTTTGTTCTGCCTTCATGTCACTAAGGTAATCGAAGGGACCTAAATGCATGACACTGGACATTGAAAAAATACTTTAAACACATGCGTGAAGTCGGAAAATTATGTAGACATTCTACAATATTCGAATTAAAGCTATTCTTCAAAAATACAACAAATTGCAAATACAACAAATCAACTCGGACGATAAACGATCAGGAACCTGTATCTTGACAAATATTTCACTTCACAATATGCATCAGTTAAATGGTTTACTGTATACCACGTGACACCTTATTCTAACCCCCACCGCTCAGCACACACACACAAATCAACAAAAACAAACACAAAAAGAAAACAAACCAAGAAAAAAAACCCCCAAAAAACAAAAAACAAAAAAACAAAAAAAAAAAAAAGAAAATAAGAAATAAAAGAAAGAAAAAATCCAAAAAAAGAAAAAAAAAGCAAACTGAAAAAAAAAAGTAAAAAATAAAAAGAAGTAGAAGACAAAAAAGAAAAAAAAAAAAACAAAAAAAAAAAAAAACACCGAGACAAACAAGACGGACAAACAAATCTTTGTACTGTCCCTTGAATCCAATGGGGAGGGCATAAGTTAATTCAATGTATGAAAGTTTGTCCATTCTGACCAAAAGGTAACAAGAAAGGTGGGAATGCTTGATATGGGTCTGTTGTACAGCCGAAATGTCTTTGCATGATATACACACGAAGGGTTGGATACTTAAAATGTATATCAGTGGCAAATGCAGGTGATCGATAATGTATTAAAACAAAACCTTTTCTTTACTCATAACTCGAGAGCTGGTCATGGATATGTAGAAAACAACCCTACATTTAAGCATTATGAAAACGTGTATGTGCGCATCGTAGATCTGACTCAAGTCGGCAATAGGGTGTAGATTCCACTTCTCTGTCGGCTATAGAATACGCGTGACCAATAGTCAACCATCCTCGCCACCGTCTCCGTGTAGTAAAGTGTTAATTCATCAATTGTCTGACGTCGTCGCAAAGAACATGTGACAGTATAATGTCCAGCGGTTATTGAAATAAATCTACATCCGAAAGATACCAGGAAAATCTTTAGATTCCACTTTTGTATCTTTCATTTCATTTGCATTTTGATCATGTTTATTGAAATTAATAAATTAATGACTGATGCCGGATACTAATCAAGTACCACCGACTTTATCCACCGCCAAGGCACGCGGCAGACAGGGAAATGGAATATTTTACGTCTGCGTGATAAGCTCGATAATTTGATGTAACTAATGAAAACAATAGCGCCCGTTTTCAAAACGTATCTCTGACGTATATCAGAATGAAAGATCGCAAATTGCGATTTGCGGCCCGAACCCTGATATTGATTTACAGACACTCTTATATAATTCAATTTTGATTTTATTGACATTTTTTTTTACAAGGAAATATTTCTTAGCATTTTAAAAGCGTGGACTTACAACTGTAATGTTACTCTATGATATATGTTTACGCTTATTACAAACATCTCCAGGAATAGTGTATGTGATTGCAAATGTAACTTAACAACCACGCTAACTACATTCTTAACCTTGTCTGTATGTTCTGTCGTACTTATATCTTATCTTACGAAGGTTAAACATCAACACTATTTGATGATTACTATAAAATAACATATTACATGTTAAAGAAAACATAAGTAAACATTTGACCAGGCTGTACGACACAAATCAACAAGAACATGCACAGGGTGCCTACTAAAGTATGTAAATAAATAAATATTTATACATCAAGCAACGAAATAAGAATCATATCAAAGATCGGGCACTGATATGTTATCATTTATCTATGAATTTAATCCTGTAAAGGCATAGGAATTGCTTACCTCGATCTGTATTTTGTTTTTGATAAAACGACCTTGAACGAGATTTGTAAGTTATTCATCTGTATATATATTCGCAAAGAGTATATATTCTAGACAAATAAACTTGAGCACCTGCAAGTTAGTTATAGTGGGAAAAACAGAAAATCCAGTTTTGAGTTGTAACTTATCTTGATGTTTGTTTATTTATCAGAAATTTTCTTCAACAGCAACTAATGAGACTAATTTTGTTCAAAATATACTCTGCACGCCTATCATGCGCACAACATTTGCTATACAATTTACATCGGATGTACACCTATTTCTTAAATAATCACTTGCCTTGTCTACCATGTCTCCTGTTCCGCAACGTATTTCTCGTCACTGCAGCTCAATATACGAATGTAACTGGTGTCACATTACTACGGCACGAATAATACTCTGTCAAAACGGACATTAATGTAGGTGCGACCAGGCCACCAGAAAGAGTAAGCTAAACGTATGAATATTTGAAAAGGAATCTTTTTTTCATGGAAAAGTAAGAAACAAAGAGTATATCAACAGGGCTCTGCAAGAGGGAGTTGAGGCTCAGTAAGCGGATATAGTGTACTAAATGTATCATTGTATCTTATATATTTAATAATGATTCACAGGTACACACTAATTATGAGGCGTTAACAGGAAATACGAATCGCATGGCAGTCACCGCAATGGCAGTCACCACAATGAGAATCTCCGACTGTCCTGAAAAAGGTCTTATGTTGATTTCCAGAAATAAACGTCGCATGCTTTTTTATTTATCATCTGTTGAGTTTATAACATATGCCGGATGAGGCTTATCTTCGTTGTAATGTCGCTCATACATTTCCACGTTATACGATATAATGATTAGATTAGTATGATTTGTATAATTACAATGGTAATACATTCTCTCTCATTTACATCTTTGTCATTCTGGGATCAGGATACCACACTCCACATTGCAACATCACAATGGAACATTGATTTAATAAAGGTTCTTGTAGATGCTAAAGCGGACGTTAATGTCCAGACCAAGGTTAAGACAAGCTAAACATAACTCACTAATGTTATAAATACCGTAATATTAAAATATAATATTGAAATAGTTCTCTTGAATGTATCGTTCATACTATTGTTTTATCATATCATAAATGTAAGAATATAGCTTAGTAAATGTTAACATTGATAATTACTAGAATCAGGGTTATCAGTAGTAACAACATTATCTTCATGTCTAGTTGTGTCAGTTAATATTTCGATGAGGATGGATTCATTCGAATTATAAAAATGTATTTCATTCTTATACGTACCTTAGTTGAATTGTTGTCCTTTTCCTGTAGAAATGGGATGTGTAGGACATGTTCCTTGTAGTTTTATTCCTACTTATACTTTGTTAACATATAATTATCCAATCTATTTAGAGCAACGATAGTAGGAAGTCACGTGATAAAGTCATGTGCTATTTAAATATTGTATTGTTTCATGTTCCCGTATTCCCTATGTGATACAATAGTCATATTAATACACGACACGACATTACATAGATATTGATCGTGCTAACGTTGCGGTAATGGAGCACATTTCATCAGCGTGTGTACATTGTCGACTAGTTAAATCTGACGACAATGGCGTATGGACACCTACGTACATTCTTGTGTCAACGAAATGTGTATCATCGATAGCTGTAAGTGCGTACTGGTACCTAAGGATAAGACTAGGGAGTTTACTAATTTTAAGCAGCAAAAATGCATTCATGATGTATATTGAAATTCATAACTCCAAAGGCATTTCTATGTAATGTCGTATTTCCGTGTATATTTTACTTTTATCGTGTATACAGGTACATGTCCTTGATGATTATCCAGTGGAACTGTAGAGGTTTAAAAGTTAATATCAATGAATTACACCTACTTTATCAGCAGCATTCACCGGCAATTTTTTGTTTACAGGAAACCCATCTTAAGGAGACAGACTTTCTTCAATTGAAGAAGTTTTTTTCAATATAACATTTATAGTAGTAACGAAAGAGCTGCAGGTGGTTCGTCCATCTTTGTTCGAAATTCCATTTTGCATAGTAATATTATAGTAGATACAGCTTTACAAGCTGTTGCTGTGCGTATAACACTGCATAAGACAATCACGTTTTGTTCAGTATATCTTCCAGTTCAAGCTTAGATTGCACTGAATTGGACAAACTTATTCAGCAGTTACCTAAACCGTATATTTTATTAGGTGACTTTAATGCTCATAATATATTGTGGGGTAGTGACAGTGTTGATAACAAAGGTAAAATAATTGAAGATTTTATATCAAAACATAATTTATATGTCTTTAATGATGGGTCCAGTACCTATTTACATCCAGGACATGGTACTTATACTTCAATAGATCTTACTTTAACATATCCATCGCTTTTGACTGACTTTTTGTGGTCAGTTCATGACGATTTATGTGGGAGTGATCATCTTCCACTTATATTAAATAGTAATGTATCGTCAAATAATAATTGTATTCCACGATGGAAACTTAATAAAGCTGACTAGTGTCAATTTCAATCTGATTGTCTTACGAATCTGAATCAAATTAATTATTTAGCTGAAAACGACCCTATTCGTACTTTTACAAATACATTAGTTCAGATTTCTGAACAGAACATTCCTAAAACCTCTGCTTTTTCAAAACACAAATACAACCCATGGTTTGATGAAAATTGTAAAAATGACATCAAAGATCGTAAAAAAGGCTGAAAAGGAATTTAGACGACATCCTATTTCGTCAAATTTAAATAAAGTTCGCCAACGCAGAGCTGTAGCCAGGCGCACCATTAATAGCAGCAAACGTTTATCCTGGAGAAAGTATGTCTCTAAAGTCAATACTCATACACCTACAAATAAGGTATGGAAAATGATTAATAGAATAAAAGGTAAAGGTACTTCAAAAATGTTAAACATCTTCACCATAACTCTGATATTTTAACATCCAAACAAAACATTGCCAATTGTTTGGGGAATACTTTTTCAAAAAATTCTTCGTCTGATAATTGTCTCCCTCAATTTCGTCGTTTAAAACAAAAATCTGAAAAATCTGGAAGATTATAATGAACCGTTTTCGATTGAAGAATTACAAATGTCTTTGCAAAATTCTCATGATACTGGAATTGGTCAAATTTTAAAACATCTTCCGTTAGAATCTTTAAATATTTTACTTCATATTTTTAATTATTTGGTTAAATGGTGATTTACCAGAGTCGTGGAGACTATCTATTATAATTCCCATTCCAAAACCTGGAAAGGATCATACTGATCCTGTTAATTATCGGCCAATATCATTAACGAGTTGCGTTTGTAAAACTTTAGAACGAATGATCAATGAACGTCTTGTCTGGTTCCTGGAACACAACAATTTTCTCACTGATATTCAGTGTGGTTTCAGGAAGCAGAGGAGCACCATGGATCATCTTGTGCGCCTTGAAACGTATATATGCGATGCCTGTGTTAATAAAGAACATGTTGTCTCCATATTGTTTGATTTGGAGAAAGCGTATGATACTACCTGGAAATATGGTATTTTAAAGGATCTATATGATAAGGGTTTAAGAGGCAGTTTGCCAATAATTATTTCAAACTTTCTTTAAGATAGATGTTTTAATGTTCGACTTGGCTCTCATGTTTCTGATTCTTTTGAACAGGAGATGGGAGTTCCTAAGGGAAGTGTACTGTCGGTTACTCTCTTTAGTATAAAAATAAACAGCTTATCACAGGTTTTAAAACATGATATAGATGGATCACTTTATGTTGATGACTTTTTGATATGTTGTCGCGGTAAAAATATGAATGTAATTGAGAGAAAACTACAGCTTTGTCTGAATGATATATTTAAGTGGTCTATAGAAAACGGCTTTAAATTTTCGAAAAATAAAACTTCTTGCGTTCATTTCTGCCAGAATAGACGAATGCATAATGACCCTGAACTTTTTATGGATGGTAATAGGATAAATGTAGTAAATGAAGTGAAATTTCTTGGTGTCATCTTTGATAAACGATTGTCTTTTTTACCGCATATTAAATCTCTAAAAGTCATATGTTGAAAAGCCTTAGATATTTTGACAGTTTTATCTAGTACAGAGTGGGGTGCTGAAAGTACAACGTTGCTCCAGCTTTATAGATCGCTGGTCCAATCGAAGCCGGACTATGGTTGTATTGTTTATGGTTCGGCCAGAAAGTCTTATTTACAGCTTCTGGACACCATACATCACCAGGGCTTAAGATTAAGTCTTGGTGCTTTCAGAACCTTACCTGTACAAAGTTTATACTCAGAAGCAAATGAACCTTCTTTGAATGAAAGAAGAGTGAAATTTACATTACAATATATCATTAAACTGTATGCAAACCCATCAAATCCTGCATTTAACTGTGTCTTTAAGCCGAAATATGAAATACAATATCTTAATAAACCAAATAACATTAAAAGTATAGGCTTACGTGTTAAACCATTAATCGATGAGGCTGGCATCACGCTATCTGATATAGCTAAATACGGAACATCTTCTTCGCCACCATGGTTGATGAAGACACCTACAGTCATACTTAAATTATCAGATTATAAGAAACATGATAATAACTCTCTCCAATATCAACAAATGTTTTCAGAGATTGCGTCTTTGTACTCCGATTATAAATCGTACTATACAGATGGCTCTAAGGTTGATGATAGAGTTGCAGCTGCTGCAGTAACAGATAATGACGTTAATCTACCCGTACGTTTCCCTGATAATAGCTCTATATTTACTGCAGAAGCTAAAGCTATACTTTTAGGACTTACTAACATCGAACGAAACAAATATTCTAAAAATATAATTTATTCTGATTCTTTATCGTGTCTTCAGGCTATTAAATATTTCAGTACAAGTAATTTATATGTTCTGAAGATTTTAGAGAAAGCCGATTCTCTGTTATTAAATAATTTGGAGGTTACATTTTGTTGGGTTCCAGGACATATGGGTTTGGTTGGTAATGTTAGAGCTGATAAAGTAGCAAAAGAAGCTGTATATAGATCTAATACTGTTGGTAAAATTCCATATAGTGACTTTAAAACTTTTATTTTTAACTATATTGAGACTTTAACACAAGAAGCTTGTGATCATGAAGTTAACAATAAACTTCATAATTTCAAAGCCAATTAAAAAAAAAAACTACATTGTAATCATAATAAACGTCGAGATGAAGTTGTTACTTATAGACTCCGCATAGGGCACTCTTGGGTCACTCATTCTTACCTTTTAAAGGAAGAGCCTCCTCCAGAGTGTATCCCTTGCGGATGTCTATTAAGTATTAAATGTATGTTGTTAGAATGTGCAGACACTGCACACATTCGAAATGACTATTAAACTGTATGAGCAAGTTATTTGAGAATGTCAGTATTTGGAAAGTTCTTGGATTTTTAAAGAAGTTAACTTGTATAGTAAAATATAATATTCAAAGATATAACATATTTTAATTGTATATACATGTACATTTTAGTAGTACCATTTATGTGTAGATACGATATACAATGAGAGCTGGTCTTTCCTAGATATTTATAATTGCTAGTTTTAATTTGATTCGATTTGTGTTAACTTGTGATCGTCGCCATATGGGTGGAATATTCCCGGTGCGACGTAAAACAATAATCTATCTATCCTTGATGATTTATCAGGTGTTTTGTGTTTTTTCTTATGACAGTATTCATAACTTTAATCGCATTAATTTTGCGACATCTGTTTATAATTACTTCTACACACTACCACATGTAAACATGTAATGACGTCATAAAATGGTATGAAATACTTGAAAATACATCATCAAATGAAAGAGATTAACTATCCCAGTAAGTAAATATGCGTCCACATATATCTATACAGTCAAACAGATCACGAATTGCGACGAAACAGAAGAGAATCCTTCCTAGCCCTTTCTTTCAATCTAGTATATAATGTACAATACGACTAATATCCTTTTCCACTCCACCTAAAAATAATAAATAAAATGAAAATAGAATAATAACACAATATGAAATAAGATCTATAGGTCTGTATTTGATTTCCTGTCTCTTATTTTGTTTCCTTTTTCTGTTTCTTTAATTAATTGATTTATTTTTTATTTATATTTGTTACACGTAGTGGTATTATCAACACCCCCCCCCTCCCCAATGTAAGCCTACATTAATATAATGAAATCTATATTAGAATTACAAAAGAATATCAAATTTATGTCAGTCAAACTATGTTTCCGATTAAATATGGAGAGTATATTTTGCTATGTACCAATCGGATACATAAACACATCTAAAACCGCTTAGAAGTACTTACATTGATTCAAAACAACTTTTAGTGGAGGTAGGAGGTTCGAGTACAGTTTCGGCAAAATCTATACTACACGTAAAATTATGATGTTTGTTGAAAAGTAAAAAAAAAATGAAATTTAGTGTAGTCGGGACTTTACGCCAACGTATATCTACGCCAAGAGTAACGTCGTTTGATGAAATGCAAAATAATGTTATTTGGTTCTTTATACTAGGTGGGTGTTTACGCCACACGGAATCTATGCGTTTTGATGAAACGAACTCCTGGAAGACTTAGGACCATCAATTGTGCAACAAATGGGCCCATATTCCAATTCATCGCAAATGTAGTAGAATCAATGGACACACATTTGAACACATCCATGTTTCACCAACACTTCTTGTTAACTATCACATATTCGTGATAACTTTGACGGAGATAAAGCTGTATAATATTTCTATTAAGCCAAGCAGTGTATTGATCTTAACCCAATATCAGATACCAAACTTGAAGGTTTATAAAACTTCTGGTTGTTTATAATTTAATGTTTTAGGTGTAGAGTAAGTGCCTCTGAATCCAAAATCATCCAGATGAAACTCGTCAGTAAAAATTTCGGCGTTAAAAATGTTCCTTAGATGCCTTTTTGCCTTTTGTGCAATCCAAAATGTCAAAAACACTGCACTACTTCTTAATTGCAATAATGAAGGAAAAAGGATGACGAGCTCGTACTTCTTTGTACAGGAAAATACAAGTCCACGTTGAGTTAAACTTTAACCCTTCTAGTCAGGGTTTTGATAAGTTTCGGCAATGGCCCCATATTTTCGATTTGGTAGTTTATATCTCTTCACTGATGCACAGGGTTGAGACTATTAAAACCTACTATACAAATATCTGAAAAGGAATCGCATATACTCATCTAAATGTCAGAAGAAAAGATCCCATTAAAAATATTGTACAAGGTGTATCTAATTTTCAATACCTTTATATGACACAATTCGTTGATGAATTCCCATGACTTCTCATATTATTTTAGAAAAAAAAATCAAACTTTCTTAACATAGCATAATTATCCATCCGTAATAAATATAACACTTAACTTGTTCCATAACTCTTAAAACATTTAAGCATTTTACAACTATTTCTAGAAGTATTCTATGCGTATGCAAATGAGAATTACCAACTAAGAATTGACAACCAATAAACTACAGCATTTACCTTCCCTCGAATTAACTGTATGTTCTGACGTATTTATATCTTATCTTACATAGATTCATATATAAGGATTACATGTTAAAGGAAACTATTTCTTTAAATTGAATGAGAAAACAGAAGACATCTGACTAAGCTGTATGATACAAATGAACAAGGACATTCACATAAATGTATAAAAAGAGGAGGAATAGCTACTAACCAAATTTTGTAAATAAACATATGTACACGAAGCGATGGAATAAGAATCAACGGTCACGAACTAATTTATGTCATCATTTATCTATGACTTCAACCCTGTAAAAGTCTCGGGATTGCTTAAATCAATCTGTGTTTTATAATTAATAAAATGACCTAGAACGAGATCTGTAAAGCAGTAACATATATTCGCAAATATAAAATAAGAAAAAAATTCTTTAATACAAATAACCTTGAGCACCAGCTTATTTGTTATAGAGAACGAAAAAGAATGTCGAGCTCCACTTTGATTTAAGTTGTAACTTTTCTCGACAATTGTTTATTTATAAGATTTTTTTTTCAACCGCAATTAATGAGATTAACTTTATTTGAAATATAATCTGCACTCCAACTATGCACACACCATTCGTTATACAAGTTACATCGAATGAATATTTAGTTGTAAAATATGCACTGATTTTGTGTACTATGTTTCCTTTCGGCAAAGTATCTGTCGTCTTTGATGCTCAATGTACGAATGTAACTGGTGCCACATGACTATGGCACGAATAACACTGCCAAAATCGGCATTCATGTAACCCTGAATTTCAAACGTGAGACCAGGACCTGGAAAGAGTGAGCTAAACCTAAAATAATTGAAAATGAATTTTTCATCTAAAAGTAAAAAACACAGAGTATATCAGCAAAGCTTTGTATTGGGGGGTTGACACTCAGTAGGCGCATATGGTGCACTAAATGTATCATTGTTCTCTTCATTCTTGTCCTATTATATTTATTATGTCATAGTTGCATATATATTTTTTTATTATCTATTGAGTTTGTAACCTATCCTGGATGAGGCTTGTCTTTGTTGTTATACCGCTCATACATTTCCAAATTATACGATCAAATGATCGTAAGCGTATGAATTACAATGATAATGCATTCTCTTTCATTTACATCGTTATCATTGTAGGATCAGAATACCCCACTCCACATTGCAACATCACGACAGAACATTGATATAATAAAGGTTCTTGTAGATGCTAAAGCGGACATTAATGTCCAGAACAAGGTAAGACAAGTTAAACATAAATATATAATGTTACAAATACCCTAATATCCTAATACCCTAATATCACAAATATAATATTTAAGTTTTAATTCTCTTGAATGTATCGTTCATACTATTTTTATCATATCATAAACTTGATAAAAAAGTTAACATTAGTTATTACTAGAATCAGGGTTATCAGTATAAAAACATTATTTACATGTCTAGTTGTGTAAGTTAATATTTCTATGAGGTTGGATTCATTCGAATTATAATAATGTATTGCATTCTTATATGTACCTTAGTTGAATTGTTTTCTTTTTCCTGTAGAAATGGGATACGAAGGACATGTTCCTTGTAGTTTTAAACCTACTTATATTTTGTTAAGTTATAATTATTCAATCTAGTTAGAGCAACGGGAAAGGGGGTCATGTGGTAAAGCAATGTGCTATTTAAATATTTAATTGTTTTCTGTTCCCGTATTCAATATGTGAACCAATAGACATATTATTACACGGGAAGACATTACATAGATATTGCTCGTGGTAACGTTGCGGTAATGGAGCCCATTTCATCAACGTGTGTACATTATCGACTAATTAAATCTGACGACAATGGCATATGAACACTTACGTATATTCTTAGGTCAACAAAATGTGTATCATCTAGCGAGTTTATTAACTTTTAGAAGCATAAATGCATTCACGAAGTATATTGAAATTCATAATTCCAAAGGCACTTTTATGTTATGTCGTATTTCCGTGTATATTTTACTTTTATCTTGTATAAGCGAACAAGTGTTTGTTCATTTGTGTCGTACAGCTTTATCGGGTGTTTCTGTTTTTCTCCTTACAGTATTTATAACTTTAATTACATTAATTTTGCGACATCTGCTTACAATTACATCTACACACGATGACTTGTAAGCATGTAATGACGCCATAAAATCGTATAAAATACTTGAAAATACATCATCAACTGAAAGAGAATAACTATCCCAGTAAGTAAATATGTGTCCACATATATCTATATAGTGTGTCAGGGGAACCAGCTAAACTCGAGTAGTTTCCCTTCCTCTGGATTTCTTGCAAATTTCATATTCAATAACTGTCATTTTCATGTAAGCAACAATTATCAAACCCATACGAAGCGTGCTAACATCATGTACCGTTAATTTTTATTGGTTGGCGTGGCTATCAATGCGATGAATTTAAAAATTCCTTATTTACAATAAATATTTCAAATTACATCAAAACATTATTTATATTAATGGAAATAATTAAATTATAAGGAATGAAATTAATAATTTATTTTTCTATGGAGGTATAGAAGTAAAACTGAATACGATGATATTATCAGAATAGTATGAATTGTATAATTACAATGGTAATGCATTCTCTCTCATTTACATTGTTATCATTGTAGGATCAGAATACCCCACTCCACATTGCAACATCACGACAGAACATTGATTTAATAAAGGTTCTTTTAGATGCTAAAGCGGACATTAATGTCCAGAACAAGGTAAGACAAGTTAAACATGAATATATAATGTTACAAATACCCTAATATCACAAATATAATATTTAAGTTTTAATTCTCTTGAATGTATCGTTCATACTATTTTTATCATATCATAAACTTGATAAAAAAGTTAACATTAGTTATTACTAGAATTAGGTTTATCAGTATAAAAACATTATTTACATGTCTAGTTGTGTAAGTTAATATTTCTATGAGGTTGGATTCATTCGAATTATAATAATGTATTGCATTCTTATATGTACCTTAGTTGAATTGTTTTCTTTTTCCTGTAGAAATGGGATACGAAGGACATGTTCCTTGTAGTTTTAAACCTACTTATATTTTGTTAAGTTATAATTATTCAATCTAGTTAGAGCAACGGGAAAGGGGGTCATGTGGTAAAGCAATGTGCTATTTAAATATTTAATTGTTATCTGTTCCCGTATTCAATATGTGATACAATAGACAGATTATTACACGGGAAGATATTACACAGATATTGCTCGTGGTAACGTTGCGGTAATGGAGCCCATTTCATCAACTTGTGTACATTATCGACTAATTAAATCTGACAATGGCGTATGAACACTTACGTATATTCTTAGGTCAACTAAATGTGTATCATCTAGCGAGTTTATTAACTTTTAGAAGCATAAATGCATTCACGAAGTATATTGAAATTCATAATTCCAAAGGCACTTTTATGTTATGTCGTATTTCCGTGTATATTTTACTTTTATCTTGTATAAGCGAACAAGTCTTTGTTCATTTGTGTCATACAGCTTTATCGGGTGTTTCTGTTTTTCTCCTAACAGTATTTGTAACTTTAATTACATTTATTTTGCGACATCTGCTTACAATTACATCTACACACGATGACTTGTAAGCATGTAATGGCGTCACAAAATGGTATAAAATACTTGAAAATACATCATCAACTGAAAGAGAATAACTATCCCAGTAAGTAAATATGTGTCCACATATATCTATACAGTGTGTCAGGGGAAACAGCTAAACTCGAGTAGTTTTCCTTCCTCTGGATTTCTTGCAAATTTCATATTCAATAACTGTCATTTTCATGTAAGCAACAATTATCAAACCCATACGAAGCGTGCTAACATCATGTACCGTTAATTCCTTATTTACAATAAATATTTCAAATTACATCAAAACATTATTTATATTAATGGAAATAATTAAATTATAAGGAATGAAATTAATACTTTATTTTTCTATGGAGGTAAAGAAGTAAAACTGAATACGATGATATTATCAGAATAGTATGAATTGCATAATTACAATGGTAATGCATTCTCTCTCATTTACATCGTTATCATTGTAGGATCACAATACCCCCCTCCACATTGCAACATCACAACGGAACATTGATTTAATAAAGGTTCTTGTAGGTGCTAACGCGGACGTTAATGTCCAGAACAAGGTAAGACAAGTTAGACATAAATGCTTAATGTTACAAATACCCTAATATCACAAATATAATATCTAAATAGTTCTCTTGATTGTATCGTTCATACTATTTTTATCATATCATAAACAGAAGAATAACGTTTAGTAAATGGTAACATTAGTTAAATCTTAGTCGAAATGGGCATTAATATTTCGGTGAGTTGGATTCATTCTAATTATAAAAATGTATTTCATTCGTATACGTAGCTTAGTTGAATTGTTTTCCTTTCCCTGTAGAAATGGGATGTGTAGGACATGTTCCTTGTAGTTTAAGTCCTACTTATACTTTGTTAACATATAATTATTCAATCTATTTAGAGCAACGATAGTAGGAAGCCACGTGATAAAGTCATGTGATATTTAAATATTGAATCGTTTCATGTTCTCGTATTCCTCATGTGATACAATAGACATATTATTACACGACACGACATTACATAGATATTGATCGTGCTAACGTTGCAGTAATGGAGCTTATTTCACCAACATGTGTACATTGTAGACTATTAAAATTTGACGACAATGGCGCATGAATACTTACGTACATTCTGAGGTCAACTAAATGTGTATCATCAATCGCTGTAAGTGCGTAATTGTACCTACGGATCAGACTAGCGATTTTACTGACTTTAAGCAGCTTAAATGCATTCATGCAGTATATTGAAATTCATAAGTCTAAAGGTACTTTTATGTTATGTCGTATTTCCGTGTATAGTTTACTTTTATCGTGTATAAGCGTGCATGTCCTTGATGATTTATGTCATACAGCTTCATCAGCTCTTTTCTGGTTTGTTTGTTTGTTTGTTTGTTTGTTTTTGTTTTTTTTTTTCTTTCTTTTTTTTTTTTTTTTTTTTTTTTTTTGACAGGATTTATAACATTAATTGCATTAATTTGCCACATCTGCTTACACTTACATTTATACACTATGGTTTGCAAACATATCACGAATTGCAACGATTTGCAACGAATCAGAAAAAGAGAATCCTTCCTAGCCCTTTCTTTCAATCCAGTATTTAATGTACAATACGACTAATATCCTTCTCCACTCCACCTAAAACTAATAAATAAAATTAAAATAGATAGAATAATAACACAATATCAAATAAGATCTATAGGTCTGTGTTCGATTTTCAGTGTTTTATTTGGTTTCCTTTTCCCCCCTCTTTCCTTGTTTCTTTAATTGTATTATGCAGGGAAAAATCACTTTTCTTTTAAAATATGTAAGCCTATATTAATATAATGAAAACGATATTAGAATTACAAAAGAATCCGGACACACACAAAAAAAAATCAAATTTATTTCAGTCAAATTACGTTTCCGATTAAATGTGGAAGGTATATTTTGCTATCTACTAATCGGATACATAAAAACATCTAAAACTGCGTAGAGATACTTACATTTCTTCATGACAAATTTTAGTGGAGGTAGAAGGTTGGAGTATAGTTTCGACGAAATCTATTCTATACGTAAGAAGATGATATGTGTTGAAACGTAGAATAATTGATAATTTAGTCTAGTTGGGACTTTACGCAAATGTATAAGTACGGCAAGAGTAACGTCTTTTGGCCAGACAAATTTAGTCAAAAAGAGGTGTTCCTCTTGGGGACAACTATTTTTGCTGGAAAACACGGCGGTAATCTAATATCGCGGTTGTCACCGGGTATTTAAAGTCATGTTTAACTACATATCAGCATTATTATTTCAAGTACGCACCTCACTTTGCTGTATTGGAGAGTTCAAGATGCCGATCACTGATAAACCCCTGTGATGATGCGAGTTAAAACTGGTATTACATGTTAAACATATTACATGGAAACAGGAGGTGACCAACATCGTAAATAAAGTGGAGTTATCCGGGAATCGAACCTGGATCGCCCTTGCCGCAACTTGCCCCCTTCCCACGCAATAGCAGCTTATATTTTCAAGTTTAGAAATTACGATGCACAATGGTGAAATTAAGAATGCTATCTCCAGCATTGTAATGAAGTACCAAGCCTTTAATAAAATTTCGGAATTGTCTTTATGCATTGATGGTTTTTAATTATCAACCTATAGAAATAATAATGTAATTGAATATAATGAAACAAATTATTTGTATGTCTGAAGTAACACTGAACTCGAATCTAATTATCAGCGTCATTTTGCGCTATTGTCTTGTAATGAAGAGTAAGAGGTGATTTATATGAAGGACAGAAGCGACCTTCCGACCGCAATCAACTGACCGAAATCCCCCTCTCATCGCCTTTTATTTTCCCGAATGTGCGAGATAATTCGCTCGGTAAAATATGACGGAGAAGTATCTTTGTATTAATTTGAAATCGCATAATTCAATTTTCAGATGGATAGTAATATCAAATAGTTGTTTGCTTTTCGTCTGTTTGTTGGATAGGATGGCAGGCTCTCTATTTCTTCTACTCGTTGAAAACAGGTTTGACTTGATATCAAAATAACTAATATAATAGACTAAACTAGAATGTCGACTTTCCATATGGTCAAACAGTTAAGGTTATTTATGACCTGAGTACGTATGTTCCGAATTGTACTTTCTTCCCACATCACCCTGGATGTTAATCTTGATTTAACTAGTGGTATTAATTAGTCACTGGGTTGGCTTGCATTACAAAATGCATTATCCTATCCATTGATGTCCTAAGATACATATGATCATACCATGACGCAAAGTATTCGGTTAAAGAAAAAACGGAGAAGGGGTTGTTTCCATAGATGCTTACATAAAACAGCACAGCCAAGAGTACTTTACGACTAGAGTGCACATAATTAGGGAATGGCTGTCTTTTTTCTAGGTTCATGGGGAATGAACTTGGGTGATAAACAAACAAATCACGTGAAATGCGAAGCACCGAAGTTCATTCCCCATCAAACTACAAAAAAAAAGACGTCCATCCCTTTATTTTCAATGATTCTTTTTTGAAAACAAAATATCAGATTCCCCGTTATCAAACTGGCAAGAAGCGAATTTTTCCTGAAGTGAAAAAGTTCTTCCGCCACGCAATATAGTGCGTGTCTAGAATGTTAAAAAATACTTTATCTGTCCAGGTAATATCTTTAATTGCTCAAAATTAACAGATGCATTAATTTCGGTATAACAATTCTTATATTTAATTAATTATGCAAGAAAAGATATTACTACGCATGTGATTTGCCATACGCCGGGTACCGAGTCTGTATAGCATGGTTCATCAAAGAAATTGGACTAGCATTGTGAATATTATGTTATGTCTCTTGTTCTTACGTCACTCTGGAAATAAATGGCTTTCTGACTCATGATATTGATTAATGAACGAAACTAAATAAGAATATACGTGATCCCATGAGGTCAAGGGGGGGGGGGGGGGTTGCATACATTCGTATTCAGAAGGAAAAAAGAAGGGGGTGACGAAGGGTGGTCGGGACGCAGATATTCTTTATTTATTTATTTTTTTTTTTTTTTTGTTCTGCCTTCATGTCACTAAGGTAATCGAAGGGACCTAAATGCATGACACTGGACATTGAAAAAATACTTTAAACACATGCGTGAAGTCGGAAAATGATGTAGTCATTCTACAATATTCGAATTAAAGCTATTCTTCAAAAATACAACAAATTGCAAATACAACAAATCAACTCGGACGATAAACGATCAGGAACCTGTATCTTGACAAATATTTCACTTCACAATATGTATCAGTTAAATGGTTTACTGTATACCACGTGACACATTATTCTAACCCCCACCGCTCAGCACACACACACAAATCAACAAAAACAAACACAAAAAGAAAACAAAGCAAGAAAAAAAAAAACCAAAAAAAACCAAAAAAAGCCCCCCAAAAAACAGAAAAAAAATAATAAGAAATAAAAAAAAAAATATCCCCCCCCCCCAAAAAGCAAACTGAAAAAAAGTAAACGATAAAAAGAGTAGAAGTCAAAAAAGAAGAAAAAAAAAATTAACACCAAAAATAAAAAAAAACCCCAGACAATCAACACAGACAAACAAATCTTTGTACTGTCCCTTGAATCCAATGGGGAGGGCATAAGTTAATTCAATGTATGAAAGTTTGTGCATTCTGACCAAAAGTTAACAAGAAAGGTGGGAATGCTTGAGATGGGTCTGTTGTACAGCCGAAATGTCTTTGCATGATGTACACACGAAGGGTTGGATACTTAAAATGTATATCAGTGGCAAATGCAGGTGATCGATAATGTATTAAAACAAATTTTCTTTACTCATAACTCGAGAGCTGGTCATGGATATGTAGAAAACAACCCTACATTTAAGCACTATGAAAACGTGTATGTGCGCATCCTAGATCTGACTCAAGTCGGCAATAGGGTGTAGATTCCACTTCTCTGTCGGCTATAGAATACGCGTGACCAATAGTCAACCATCCTCGCCACCATTTCCGTGTAGTAGAGTGTTAATTCATCAATTGTCTGACGTCGTCGTAAAGAACACGTGACAGTATAATGTCCAGCGGTTATTAAAATAAATCTACATCCGAAAGATACCAGGAAGATCTTTAGATTCCACCTTTGCATCTTTCATTTCATTTGCATTTTGATCATGTTTATTGAAATTAATAAATTAATGACTGATGCCGGATACTAATCAAGTACCACCGACTTTATCCACCGCCAAGGCACGCGGCAGACAGGGAAATGGAATATTTTACGTCTGCGTGATAAGCTCGATAATTTGATGTAACTAATGAAAACAATAGCGCCCGTTTTCAAAACGTATCTCTGACGTATATCAGAATGAAAGATCGCAAATTGCGATTTGCGGCCCGAACCCTGATATTGATTTACAGACCCTCTTATATAATTCAATTTTGATTTTATTGACTTTTTTTTTACAAGGAAATATTTCTTAGCATTTTAAAAGCGTGGACTTACAACTGTAATGTTACTCTATGATATATGTTTACGCTTATTACAAACATCTCCAGGAATAGTGTATGTGATTGCAAATGTAACTTAACAACCTAGCTAACTACATTCTTAACCTTGTCTGTATGTTCTGTCGTACTTATATCTTATCTTACGAAGGTTAAACATCAACACTATTTGAAGATAATTATAAAATAATATATTACATGTTAAAGAAAACATAAGTAAACATTTGACCAGGCTGTAAGACACAAATCAACAAGAACATGCACAGAGTGCCTACTAAAGTATGTAAATAAATAAATATTTATACATCAAGCAACGAAATAAGAATCATATCAAAGATCGCGCACTGATATGTTATCATTTATCTATGAATTTAATCCTGTAAAGGCATAGGAATTGCTTACCTCGATCTGTATTTTGTTTTTGATAAAACGACCTTGAACGAGATTTGTAAGTTATTCATCTGTATATATATTCGCAAAGAGTATATATTCTAGACAAATAAACTTGAGCACCTGCAAGTTTGTTATAGTGGGAAAAACAGAAAATCCAGTTTTGAGTTGTAACTTATCTTGATGTTTGTTTATTTATCAGAAATTTTCTTCAACAGCAACTAATGAGACTAATTTTGTTCAAAATATACTCTGCACGCCTATCATGCGCACAACATTTGCTATACAATTTACATCGGATGTACACCTATTTCTTAAATAATCACTTGCCTTTTCTACCATATGTCCTGTTCGGCAACGTATTTCTCGTCACTGCAGCTCAATATACGAATGTAACTGGTGTCACATTACTACGGCACGAATAATACTCTGTCAAAACGGACATTAATGTAGGTGCGACCAGGCCACCAGAAAGAGTAAGCTAAACGTATGAATATTTGAAAAGGAATCTTTTTTTCATGGAAAAGTAAGAAACAAAGAGTATATCAACAGGGCTCTGCAAGAGGGAGTTGAGGCTCAGTAAGCGGATATAGTGTACTAAATGTATCATTGTATCTTATATATTTAATAATGATTCACAGGTACACACTAATTATGAGGCGTTAACAGGAAATACGAATCGCATGGCAGTCACCGCAATGGCAATCTATCACTGTAATTGGTCCTGAGAAGGTCGTCTGGTGATTTCCGTCATACTAATGTCGCTCCTTCACTTCCACTGAATGCGATGATATTATCAGAATAGTATGAATTGTATAGTTACAATAGTAATGCATTCTCTCTCATTTACAATTTTGTCACTGTAGGATCAGGATACCCCACTCCACATTGCAACATCACAACAGAACATTGCTATAGTAAACGTTCTTGTAGATGCTAAAGCGGACGTTAATGTCCAGAACAAGGTAAGACTTATTAAATACAAATAAGTAATGTTACAAAGATCCTAATATCACCAATAATATATTTATATAGTTCTCTTGCGTATATCATTCATACTAATTTGGATTATATCATTAACTTAAGAATAAAGTTTACTAAATGTTAACATTAGTTAGTACTTAAATCATATATACTACGATATTTGCGATATGTATGGAAATCGTTATGGAAATGCAAACTTCTTTAAAATTGAAATAAATGAATAAACTTGAGGACCCGCATATATGTTACTGTTATAAGTAACTTAGCTGACATTTTTTTCTTTTCCTGTAGAAATGGGATGTGCAGATTTTGCTATATTTATACTTTTTTAACATAGATTTATTTGGGGGAATGATTGCAGGACGTCACATGATCAAGTCATGTGCTATATAATATTGAATTGTAACATGTTCCCGTATTTCCTATGTGATGCAATGGATATATAAATACATGAAAAAACATGACATAAATATTGGCTGTGCTAGCGTTGCGGTTCTGGAGCCCATTTTATCAGCATGTGTACATATTTGACTAAATCTTACCACAATGGCGTATGAACACTTATGTACATTCTTAGGAAGATGTGTGTCATCGATCGGTGTTAGTACGTACCTGTACCTAATGATCCGACCAGCTAGTTTACTAACTTTACGCTGCATAAATGCATTCATGAAGTATATTGAAATTTACAAGACCTTAAGTACCTTTTTCTTATATCGTATTTCCTGGTATATTTTACGTTCATCGTGTTTAAATGTGCATTTCCTTGATGATTTGTGTCATACAGCATTGTAAGGTCTTTTTTCTTTTCTCTTCTTAGTATTTATAACTTTAAATATACAACTTTTGCGACATTTGCTTCCAATTAAATTTACAAACAATGCACTTGTAATCATGTAATGTCCTTATGAGATCGCATGAAATACTTGAAAATACGCAATCAAATTATAGAGATTTACTATCCCATTAAGTAAATGTGTGTCCACGTATATTTATACTGTCAAACAGATCACATATTGCGACGAATCAGAAAAAGAGAGTCCTTGCTCCTCTTTCTTTCAATCTGGTATGTAATGTGCAACACGCATAACATCCTCCTCTATTCACCCTAAAATTAATAAATAGATTAAAAATAGAATATCAGATTAGGTCTATAGCTCTGTGTTCAAATTCTAGCTTTTAATTGGTTTCTCTTGTTTCTCTTTAATCAATGAATTAACTTATGTATTTTTTATTTATTTATCTTTATTTTTGTTGCACCTTGTCGTATTATACAGAAAAAGAACTGTCTTTAAAAACCTGTAAGTCTATATTAATATAATGAAAACGATATTAAAATTACAAAAGGATCCGGACACAGAAATAGGTACTTTATGCAATTTAAACTATATTTCCGATGAAATGTGGAGAGCATATTTTCCTATCTACTAATCGGATGCCTAAAAACATCTAAAACCGCTGAGATGTATTTGCATTGATTCACGCCACACATAGTGGAGGTAAAAGGGTAGCGTATAATTTTGGGCGAAATCTATACTATACGTAAAATTATAATGTTTGTTGAAACCTAAAATAATTGAAAATTTAGTGTAGTCGGAATTTTACGCTAACGTATAACTACGCCAAGAGTAACGTCGTTTGGTGAACTTATTTTGACACAGGTCAACGAAATCTATGTCATAAGTAAACTTATGATGCTTGATGAAACGTGAAAAATAAGAAATGGAATTTGTATTTTGTCGGCAATTTCTGCCACCCTAAGCCTAAAAGCCTAAGACAAGAGTAACTTCGTATGAAGAAACGCAAAATATTGTTATTTGGATGCTTAGATGAGTTGGGTATTTACGCCAAACTAAGTCTACGCAGTTTGATAAAATTGCTTATAAAACTGATATTTGGAATGTATTACAGGATTTTTTGGACTTATTTAAAATCGTCAGTCTTAATTCTGGTTTAAAAAGTGTGGTAATTCTTGTCACAACAAAGTTTTGATATTCTGTGTTAATTCTGGGCAAGAGCAAATTCTTAGAAAAAATCAAGACCATTGTGGAATTTTGGATTACATTTCGCTGCACGTATATTGCTCAGAACTGAGTTTTTCCGAATCTAAGAAACATGTAGGAGAAGGTTTTTTTTTAATTTTCAAAAGGTATTCGACAGAAATGTTTGAATGTCGTATGTAGATTGTTTTATGATCATCCAAACAATTAGAACCGGCCCTTGAAAATCGACTAACTGCGAGATAGATATGCTATATGAAAACAAGTCTATAGGTATATTTACGTATTAAAGATGCTAAAGTCTCTCCTGTTTTCACTACATTAAGTGGAGAGATGTTCTGCAATTAATAATGAATAGTTCAAGAGGAAACACTTCTATGTTATTCAACTACAGGCCTCATATCCCAATATGGTGTAACACGAAATTTTGCAACAGGGTAATGCTTACTAAAAGCTATAACAATTGTCCTATTGATATTATTTTATTTATCTGATATTTAGCAGAAACACAAATCTGGGTCCTAAAAGAAATTCTATTACACGGCATCAGCTTATCCAATTTATATGAATTATATAATCAGAATGGTAGTACATTAATTATATATATAAATTTATCCCATGTTTATACCAGAAACCAGAGAGTGAAATTTCACAAATATTAATGTCAGCACTTATATTAAGTAGATTTACGTCCAAACAATTATAACTACATTGTAATGTACAAAAATTTATAATAAAACCACTATCAACCACCAGTCCTATGGTAATATGCTGTGTCATTTCTGATATCATATGCAATTTCAATCTCATTTTTAACAGAGAAAATAGAGGACATCTGACAAATCTTTCAACCTTTCAAGGCTTCGGCTGCTATGACAGTTTTCCGTAGTATGTCCTGATTTAGACAGAGAATCGAATTGAATGTTCTCATACGAACGAGTCATTACATTAAAAATGCTTTCTCGTAAATTGTATTTCATCAAGAGTAAATTTCTTGTCAATTTTTGATCATTTCCGACGATGATATTCTTTTTTGCCTAGGCTCTACGGTATGTCACACACTTCTAGATATTAAATTGCCTCACTAAAATTATTTCGACAGAATTAAGAGTAGAGATATCATTAAGAAAGTGGTGTCATTTAGCGTTCGTAGAATTGTGATGTGTTTTTCTCGTGTAATAAAGCCGTTGTTTTGCACAAGTTATACATGTGTAGACATGTACAGATATTAAATTTGTGTGCCATATATTCGATTTGGTAGCTTATATCTCTTCGCCGATGCACAGGGTTGAGACGATTGAAATTCAGTATACACATATCTGACAAGGAATCTAATATCCTCATCTAAATGTCAGAAGAAAAGATCCCATCGAAAGTATTGTATAAGGTGGATTTAATTTTCAATTCATTTATATTGCGCAATTCATTTATGACTTCTTATGTCTTCTCATATTATTTTAGAAAAAAAAAATCAAAGATTAAATACGAAAAAAATCTTTTAAACAAATAAACTTGAGCACTAGCTTATTTGTTATTGTGAACTAAAAAGTATGTCGAGCTCCATTTTGATTTAAGTTTTAACTTTTCTCAACGATTGTTTATTTATAAGACATTTTCTTCAACCGAAATTAATGAGATTCACTTTATTTAAAATATAACCTGCACTCTTATGATGCACACAACATTCGTTATACAAGTTACTTCGGATGTATTTCTAGTTGTAAAATATGCACTGATTTTGTGTACCATGCTTCCTGCTCGTCAACGTGTTTCTCGTCATTGATGCTCAATATACGAATGTAACTGGTGCCACATGACCATGGCACGTATAACATGGACATTTATGTAACCCTGAATTTTTAAGGTGTAACCAGCGCCCCCTCTCCCCCTCCGAGAAGAGTGAGGTAAACCTAAAAATATTTGAAAAGGAATTTTCATCTAAAAGTAAGAAACACACAATATATCAACAGAGCTTTGTATGGGGGAGTTGACACTCAGTAGGCGTATATGGTGCACTAAATGTATCATTGTTGTCTTCATTGTTGTCTTCTTATATCTATTCTGTCATAGTGAAATTGAAGTATTATTTGGTGTACATACTAATTATGAGAAGTTAACAGGAAATACAAATCGCATGGCAGTCACCTTGATGCCAATCTCCGACTGTAAATAAATATTGAAAAGGTCTTATATGGATTTCCAGGAATAAACGTTGCATAATCTTTTACATATAATTTTATAACGTATCCTGGATGAGGCTTATCTTCGTTGTAATAGCACTCATTCAGTTCCACTTAATACGATCAAATGATTAGATTCATATGAGTTGTATAATTTCAATTATAATGCATCCTCTCTCATTTTGCCCCACTCCACATTGCAACATCACAATGGAACATTTATTTAATAAAGGTTCTTGTAGATGCTAAAGCGGACGTTAATGTCCAGAACAAGGTAAGACAAGTTAAACATAAATATCTAACGTTACAAATACGCTTATATCACAAATATAATATTTAAGTTTTAATTCTCTTGAATGTATCGTTCATACTATTTTTATCATATCATAAACTTAATAAAAAAAAGTTAACATTAGCTATTACTAGAATCAGGGTTATCAGTAGTAAAAGCATTATTTACATGTCTAGTTGTGTAAGTTAATATTTCTATGAGGTTGGATTCATTCGAATTATAATAATGTATTTCATTCTTATACGTACCTTAGTTGAATTGTTGTCCTTTTCCTGTAGAAATGGGATGTGTAGGACATGTTCCTTGTAGTTTTATTCCTACTTATACTTTGTTAACATATAATTATCCAATCTATTTAGAGCAACGATAGTAGGAAGTCACGTGATAAAGTCATGTGCTATTTAAATATTGTATTGTTTCATGTTCCCGTATTCCCTATGTGATACAATAGTCATATTAATACACGACACGACATTACATAGATATTGATCGTGCTAACGTTGCGGTAATGGAGCACATTTCATCAGCGTGTGTACATTGTCGACTAGTTAAATCTGACGACAATGGCGTATGGACACCTACGTACATTCTTGTGTCAACGAAATGTGTATCATCGATAGCTGTAAGTGCGTACTGGTACCTAAGGATAAGACTAGGGAGTTTACTAATTTTAAGCAGCAAAAATGCATTCATGATGTATATTGAAATTCATAACTCCAAAGGCATTTCTATGTAATGTCGTATTTCCGTGTATATTTTACTTTTATCGTGTATACAGGTACATGTCCTTGATGATTATCCAGTGGAACTGTAGAGGTTTAAAAGTTAATATCAATGAATTACACCTACTTTATCAGCAGCATTCACCGGCAATTTTTTGTTTACAGGAAACCCATCTTAAGGAGACAGACTTTCTTCAATTGAAGAAGTTTTTTTCAATATAACATTTATAGTAGTAACGAAAGAGCTGCAGGTGGTTCGTCCATCTTTGTTCGAAATTCCATTTTGCATAGTAATATTATAGTAGATACAGCTTTACAAGCTGTTGCTGTGCGTATAACACTGCATAAGACAATCACGTTTTGTTCAGTATATCTTCCAGTTCAAGCTTAGATTGCACTGAATTGGACAAACTTATTCAGCAGTTACCTAAACCGTATATTTTATTAGGTGACTTTAATGCTCATAATATATTGTGGGGTAGTGACAGTGTTGATAACAAAGGTAAAATAATTGAAGATTTTATATCAAAACATAATTTATATGTCTTTAATGATGGGTCCAGTACCTATTTACATCCAGGACATGGTACTTATACTTCAATAGATCTTACTTTAACATATCCATCGCTTTTGACTGACTTTTTGTGGTCAGTTCATGACGATTTATGTGGGAGTGATCATTTTCCACTTATATTAAATAGTAATGTATCGTCAAATAATAATTGTATTCCACGATGGAAACTTAATAAAGCTGACTAGTGTCAATTTCAATCTGATTGTCTTACGAATCTGAATCAAATTAATTATTTAGCTGAAAACGACCCTATTCGTACTTTTACAAATACATTAGTTCAGATTTCTGAACAGAACATTCCTAAAACCTCTGCTTTTTCAAAACACAAATACAACCCATGGTTTGATGAAAATTGTAAAAAATGACATCAAAGATCGTAAAAAAGGCTGAAAAGGAATTTAGACGACATCCTATTTCGTCAAATTTAAATAAAGTTCGCCAACGCAGAGCTGTAGCCAGGCGCACCATTAATAGCAGCAAACGTTTATCCTGGAGAAAGTATGTCTCTAAAGTCAATACTCATACACCTACAAATAAGGTATGGAAAATGATTAATAGAATAAAAGGTAAAGGTACTTCAAAAATGTTAAACATCTTCACCATAACTCTGATATTTTAACATCCAAACAAAACATTGCCAATTGTTTGGGGAATACTTTTTCAAAAAATTCTTCGTCTGATAATTGTCTCCCTCAATTTCGTCGTTTAAAACAAAAATCTGAAAAATCTGGAAGATTATAATGAACCGTTTTCGATTGAAGAATTACAAATGTCTTTGCAAAATTCTCATGATACTGGAATTGGTCAAATTTTAAAACATCTTCCGTTAGAATCTTTAAATATTTTACTTCATATTTTTAATTATTTGGTTAAATGGTGATTTACCAGAGTCGTGGAGACTATCTATTATAATTCCCATTCCAAAACCTGGAAAGGATCATACTGATCCTGTTAATTATCGGCCAATATCATTAACGAGTTGCGTTTGTAAAACTTTAGAACGAATGATCAATGAACGTCTTGTCTGGTTCCTGGAACACAACAATTTTCTCACTGATATTCAGTGTGGTTTCAGGAAGCAGAGGAGCACCATGGATCATCTTGTGCGCCTTGAAACGTATATATGCGATGCCTGTGTTAATAAAGAACATGTTGTCTCCATATTGTTTGATTTGGAGAAAGCGTATGATACTACCTGGAAATATGGTATTTTAAAGGATCTATATGATAAGGGTTTAAGAGGCAGTTTGCCAATAATTATTTCAAACTTTCTTTAAGATAGATGTTTTAATGTTCGACTTGGCTCTCATGTTTCTGATTCTTTTGAACAGGAGATGGGAGTTCCTAAGGGAAGTGTACTGTCGGTTACTCTCTTTAGTATAAAAATAAACAGCTTATCACAGGTTTTAAAACATGATATAGATGGATCACTTTATGTTGATGACTTTTTGATATGTTGTCGCGGTAAAAATATGAATGTAATTGAGAGAAAACTACAGCTTTGTCTGAATGATATATTTAAGTGGTCTATAGAAAACGGCTTTAAATTTTCGAAAAATAAAACTTCTTGCGTTCATTTCTGCCAGAATAGACGAATGCATAATGACCCTGAACTTTTTATGGATGGTAATAGGATAAATGTAGTAAATGAAGTGAAATTTCTTGGTGTCATCTTTGATAAACGATTGTCTTTTTTACCGCATATTAAATCTCTAAAAGTCATATGTTGAAAAGCCTTAGATATTTTGACAGTTTTATCTAGTACAGAGTGGGGTGCTGAAAGTACAACGTTGCTCCAGCTTTATAGATCGCTGGTCCAATCGAAGCCGGACTATGGTTGTATTGTTTATGGTTCGGCCAGAAAGTCTTATTTACAGCTTCTGGACACCATACATCACCAGGGCTTAAGATTAAGTCTTGGTGCTTTCAGAACCTTACCTGTACAAAGTTTATACTCAGAAGCAAATGAACCTTCTTTGAATGAAAGAAGAGTGAAATTTACATTACAATATATCATTAAACTGTATGCAAACCCATCAAATCCTGCATTTAACTGTGTCTTTAAGCCGAAATATGAAATACAATATCTTAATAAACCAAATAACATTAAAAGTATAGGCTTACGTGTTAAACCATTAATCGATGAGGCTGGCATCACGCTATCTGATATAGCTAAATACGGAACATCTTCTTCGCCACCATGGTTGATGAAGACACCTACAGTCATACTTAAATTATCAGATTATAAGAAACATGATAATAACTCTCTCCAATATCAACAAATGTTTTCAGAGATTGCGTCTTTGTACTCCGATTATAAATCGTACTATACAGATGGCTCTAAGGTTGATGATAGAGTTGCAGCTGCTGCAGTAACAGATAATGACGTTAATCTACCCGTACGTTTCCCTGATAATAGCTCTATATTTACTGCAGAAGCTAAAGCTATACTTTTAGGACTTACTAACATCGAACGAAACAAATATTCTAAAAATATAATTTATTCTGATTCTTTATCGTGTCTTCAGGCTATTAAATATTTCAGTACAAGTAATTTATATGTTCTGAAGATTTTAGAGAAAGCCGATTCTCTGTTATTAAATAATTTGGAGGTTACATTTTGTTGGGTTCCAGGACATATGGGTTTGGTTGGTAATGTTAGAGCTGATAAAGTAGCAAAAGAAGCTGTATATAGATCTAATACTGTTGGTAAAATTCCATATAGTGACTTTAAAACTTTTATTTTTAACTATATTGAGACTTTAACACAAGAAGCTTGTGATCATGAAGTTAACAATAAACTTCATAATTTCAAAGCCAATTAAAAAAAAAAAACTACATTGTAATCATAATAATCGTCGAGATGAAGTTGTTACTTATAGACTCCGCATAGGGCACTCTTGGGTCACTCATTCTTACCTTTTAAAGGAAGAGCCTCCTCCAGAGTGTATCCCTTGCGGATGTCTATTAAGTATTAAATGTATGTTGTTAGAATGTGCAGACACTGCACACATTCGAAATGACTATTAAACTGTATGAGCAAGTTATTTGAGAATGTCAGTATTTGGAAAGTTCTTGGATTTTTAAAGAAGTTAACTTGTATAGTAAAATATAATATTCAAAGATATAACATATTTTAATTGTATATACATGTACATTTTAGTAGTACCATTTATGTGTAGATACGATATACAATGAGAGCTGGTCTTTCCTAGATATTTATAATTGCTAGTTTTAATTTGATTCGATTTGTGTTAACTTGTGATCGTCGCCATATGGGTGGAATATTCCCGGTGCGACGTAAAACAATAATCTATCTATCCTTGATGATTTATCAGGTGTTTTGTGTTTTTTCTTATGACAGTATTCATAACTTTAATCGCATTAATTTTGCGACATCTGTTTATAATTACTTCTACACACTACCACATGTAAACATGTAATGACGTCATAAAATGGTATGAAATACTTGAAAATACATCATCAAATGAAAGAGATTAACTATCCCAGTAAGTAAATATGCGTCCACATATATCTATACAGTCAAACAGATCACGAATTGCGACGAAACAGAAGAGAATCCTTCCTAGCCCTTTCTTTCAATCTAGTATATAATGTACAATACGACTAATATCCTTTTCCACTCCACCTAAAAATAATAAATAAAATTAAAATAGTATAATAACCCAATATGAAATAAGATCTATAGGTCTGTATTTGATTTCCTGTCTCTTATTTTGTTTCCTTTTTTCTGTTTCTTTAATTAATTAATTTATTTTTTTATTTATATTTGTTACACGTAGTGGTATTATCAAACACCCCCCCCCCTCCCCAATGTAAGCCTACATTAATATAATGAAATCTATATTAGAATTACAAAAGAATATCAAATTTATGTCAGTCAAACTATGTTTCCGATTAAATATGGAGAGTATATTTTGCTATGTACCAATCGGATACATAAACACATCTAAAACCGCTTAGAAGTACTTACATTGATTCAAAACAACTTTTAGTGGAGGTAGGAGGTTCGAGTACAGTTTCGGCAAAATCTATACTACACGTAAAATTATGATGTTTGTTGAAAAGTAAAAAAAAAAAAAATGAAATTTAGTGTAGTCGGGACTTTACGCCAACGTATATCTACGCCAAGAGTAACGTCGTTTGATGAAATGCAAAATAATGTTATTTGGTTCTTTATACTAGGTGGGTGTTTACGCTACACGGAATCTATGCGTTTTGATGAAACGAACTCCTGGAAGACTTAGGACCATCAATTGTGCAACAAATGGGCCCATATTCCAATTCATCGCAAATGTAGTAGAATCAATGGACACACATTTGAACACATCCATGTTTCACCAACACTTCTTGTTAACTATCACATATTCGTGATAACTTTGACGGAGATAAAGCTGTATAATATTTCTATTAAGCCAAGCAGTGTATTGATCTTAACCCAATATCAGATACCAAACTTGAAGGTTTATAAAACTTCTGGTTGTTTATAATTTAATGTTTTAGGTGTAGAGTAAGTGCCTCTGAATCCAAAATCATCCAGATGAAACTCGTCAGTAAAAATTTCGGCGTTAAAAATGTTCCTTAGATGCCTTTTTGCCTTTTGTGCAATCCAAAATGTCAAAAACACTGCACTACTTCTTAATTGCAATAATGAAGGAAAAAGGATGACGAGCTCGTACTTCTTTGAACAGGAAAATACAAGTCCACGTTGAGTTAAACTTTAACCCTTCTAGTCAGGGTTTTGATAAGTTTCGGCAATGGCCCCATATTTTCGATTTGGTAGTTTATATCTCTTCACTGATGCACAGGGTTGAGACTATTAAAACCTACTATACAAATATCTGAAAAGGAATCGCATATACTCATCTAAATGTCAGAAGAAAAGATCCCATTAAAAATATTGTACAAGGTGTATCTAATTTTCAATACCTTTATATGACACAATTCGTTGATGAATTCCCATGACTTCTCATATTATTTTAGAAAAAAAAATCAAACTTTCTTAACATAGCATAATTATCCATCCGTAATAAATATAACACTTAACTTGTTCCATAACTCTTAAAACATTTAAGCATTTTACAACTATTTCTAGAAGTATTCTATGCGTATGCAAATGAGAATTACCAACTAAGAATTGACAACCAATAAACTACAGCATTTACCTTCCCTCGAATTAACTGTATGTTCTGACGTATTTATATCTTATCTTACATAGATTCATATATAAGGATTACATGTTAAAGGAAACTATTTCTTTAAATTGAATGAGAAAACAGAAGACATCTGACTAAGCTGTATGATACAAATGAACAAGGACATTCACATAAATGTATAAAAAGAGGAGGAATAGCTACTAACCAAATTTTGTAAATAAACATATGTACACGAAGCGATGGAATAAGAATCAACGGTCACGAACTAATTTATGTCATCATTTATCTATGACTTCAACCCTGTAAAAGTCTCGGGATTGCTTAAATCAATCTGTGTTTTATAATTAATAAAATGACCTAGAACGAGATCTGTAAAGCAGTAACATATATTCGCAAATATAAAATAAGAAAAAAATTCTTTAATACAAATAACCTTGAGCACCAGCTTATTTGTTATAGAGAACGAAAAAGAATGTCGAGCTCCACTTTGATTTAAGTTGTAACTTTTCTCGACAATTGTTTATTTATAAGATTTTTTTTTCAACCGCAATTAATGAGATTAACTTTATTTGAAATATAATCTGCACTCCAACTATGCACACACCATTCGTTATACAAGTTACATCGAATGAATATTTAGTTGTAAAATATGCACTGATTTTGTGTACTATGTTTCCTTTCGGCAAAGTATCTGTCGTCTTTGATGCTCAATGTACGAATGTAACTGGTGCCACATGACTATGGCACGAATAACACTGCCAAAATCGGCATTCATGTAACCCTGAATTTCAAACGTGAGACCAGGACCTGGAAAGAGTGAGCTAAACCTAAAATAATTGAAAATGAATTTTTCATCTAAAAGTAAAAAACACAGAGTATATCAGCAAAGCTTTGTATTGGGGGGTTGACACTCAGTAGGCGCATATGGTGCACTAAATGTATCATTGTTCTCTTCATTCTTGTCCTATTATATTTATTATGTCATAGTTGCATATATATTTTTTTATTATCTATTGAGTTTGTAACCTATCCTGGATGAGGCTTGTCTTTGTTGTTATACCGCTCATACATTTCCAAATTATACGATCAAATGATCGTAAGCGTATGAATTACAATGATAATGCATTCTCTTTCATTTACATCGTTATCATTGTAGGATCAGAATACCCCACTCCACATTGCAACATCACGACAGAACATTGATATAATAAAGGTTCTTGTAGATGCTAAAGCGGACATTAATGTCCAGAACAAGGTAAGACAAGTTAAACATAAATATATAATGTTACAAATACCCTAATATCCTAATACCCTAATATCACAAATATAATATTTAAGTTTTAATTCTCTTGAATGTATCGTTCATACTATTTTTATCATATCATAAACTTGATAAAAAAGTTAACATTAGTTATTACTAGAATCAGGGTTATCAGTATAAAAACATTATTTACATGTCTAGTTGTGTAAGTTAATATTTCTATGAGGTTGGATTCATTCGAATTATAATAATGTATTGCATTCTTATATGTACCTTAGTTGAATTGTTTTCTTTTTCCTGTAGAAATGGGATATGAAGGACATTTTCCTTATAGTTTTAAACCTACTTATACTTATACTTATAGGAGGCCATGTGGAAAAGCAATGTGCTATTTAAATATTTAATTGTTTTCTGCTCCCGTTTTCAATATGTGATACAATAGACATATTATTACACGGGAAGACATTACATAGATATTGATCGTGGTAACGTTGCGGTAATGGAACCCATCATCAACGTGTGTACATTATCGACTAATTAAATCTGAGGACAATGGCGTATGAACACTTACGTATATTCTTAGGTCAACAAAATGTGTATCATCTAGCGAGTCTATTAACTTTTAGCAACATAAATGCATTCACGAAGTATATTGAAATTCATAATTCCAAAGGCACTTTTATGTTATGTCGTATTTCCGTGTATATTTTACTTTTATCTTGTATAAGCGAACAAGTCTTTGTTCATTTGTGTCATACAGCTTTATCGGGTGTTTCTGTTGTTCTCCTTACAATATTTATAACTTTAATTACATTAATTTTGCGACATCTGTTTATAATTACATCTACACACTATCACATGTAAACAAGTAATGACGTTATATAATCGTATGAAATCCTTGAAAATACATCATCAAATGAAAGATATTAACTATCCCAGTAAGTAAATATGTGTCCACATATATCTATACAGTGTGTCAGGGGAAACAGCTAAACTCGAGTAGTTTTCCTTCCTCTGGATTTCTTGCAAATTTCATATTCAATAACTGTCATTTTCATGTAAGCAACAATTATCAAACCCATACGAAGCGTGCCAGCATCATGTACCGTTAATTTTGATTGGTTGGCGTGGCTATCAATGCGATGAATTTAAAAATTCCTTATTTACAATAAATATTTCAAATTACATCAAAACATTTTTTATATTAATGGAAATAATTAAATTATAAGGAATGAAATTAATAATTAGTAAAACTGAATACGATGATATTATTAGAATAGTATGAATTGTATAATTACAATGGTAATGCATTCTCTCTCATTTATATCTTTGTCATTGTAGGATCAGAATACCCCACTCCACATAGCAACATCACAACGGAACATTGATTTAATAAAGGTTCTTGTAGATGCTAAAGCGGACGTTAATGTCCAGAACAAGGTAAGACAAGTTAAACATAGATATCTAATGTTACAGATACCCTAATATCACAAATATAATATCTAAATAGTTCTCTTGAGTGTATCGTTCATACTATTTTTATCATATCATAAACAGAAGAATAAAGTTTAGTAAATGGTAACATTAGTTAAATCTTAGTCGAAATGGGCATTAATATCTCGGTGAGGTTGGATTCATTCTAATCATAAAAATGTATTTCATTCTTATACGTACCTTAGTTGAATTGTTTTCCTTTTTCCTGTAGAAATGGGATGTGTAGGACATGTTCCTTGTAGTTTAAGTCCTACTTATACTTTGTTAACATATAATTATCCAAACTATTTAGAGCAACGATAGTAGGAAGCCACGCGATAAAGTCATGTGATATTTAAATATTGAATCGTTTCATTTTCCCGTATTCCTCATGTGATACAATAGACATATTATTACACGACACGACATTACATATATATTGATCGTGGTAACGTTGCAGTAATGGAGCTTATTTCACCAACATGTGTACATTGTAGACTAATTAAATTTGACGACAATGGCGCATGAATACTTACGTACATTCTGAGGTCAACTAAATGTGTATCATCGATCGTTGTAAGTGCGTAATTGTACCTACGGATCAGACTAGCGATTTTACTGACTTTAAGCAGAAAAAGAGAATCCTTCCTAGCCCTTTCTTTCAATCCAGTATTTAATGTACAATACGACTAATATCCTTCTCCACTCCACCTAAAAATAATAAATAAAATTAAAATAGATAGAATAATAACACAATATCAAATAAGATCTATAGGTCTGTGTTCGATTTTCAGTTTTTTATTTGGTTTCCTTTTTCCCCCTCTTTACTTGTTTCTTTAATTGTATTATGCAAGGAAAAATCACTTTTCTTTTAAAATATGTAAGCCTATATTAATATAAGGAAAACGGTATTAGAATTACAAAAGAATCCGGACACACACAAAAAAATCAAATTTATTTCAGTAAAATTATGTTTCCGATTAAATGTGGAGGGTATAGTTTGCTATCTACTAATCGGATACATAAAACCATATAAAACTGCGTAGAGATACTTACATTTCTTCATGACAAATTTTAGTGGAGGTAGAAGGTTGGAGTATAGTTTCGGCAAAATCTATACTATACGTAAAAATACGATGTGTGTTGAAACGTAAAATAATTGATAATTTAGTCTAGTTGGGACTTTACGCAAATGTATAAGTACGGTAAGAGTAACGTCTTTTGACCAGACAAATTTAGTCAAAAAGAGGTGTTCCTCTTGGGGACGACTATTTTTGCTGGAAAACACGGCGGTAATCTAATATCGCGGTTGTCACCGGGTATTTAAAGTCATGTTTAACTACATATCAGCATTATTATTTCAAGTACGCACCTCACTTTGCTGTATTGGAGAGTTCAAGATGCCGATCACTGATAAATCCCTGCGATGATGCGAGTTAAAACTGGTATTACATGTTGAACATATTACATGGAAACAGGAGGTTACCAACATCATTAATAAAGTGGAGTTATCCGGGAATCGAACCTGGATCGTCCTTGCCGCAACTTGCCCTCTTCCCACGCAATAGCAGCTTATATTTTCAAGATTAGAAATTACGATGCACAATGGTGAAATTAAGAATGCTATCTCCAACATTGTAATGAAGTACCAAGCCTTTAATAAAATTTCGGAATTGTCTTTATGCATTGATGATTTTTAATTATCAACCTATATAAATGATAATGTAATTGAATATAATGAAACAAATTATTTGTATGTCTGAGGTAACACTCAACTCGAATCTAATTATCAGCGTCATTTTACGCTATTGATTTGTAATGAAGAGTAAGAGGTGATTTATATGAAGGACAGAAGCGACCTTCCGACCGCAATCAACTGACCGAAATCCCCCTCTCATCGCCTTTGATTTTCCCCAATGTGCGAGATAATTCGCTCGGTAAAATATGACGGAGAAGTATATCTGTGTATTAATTTGAAATCGCAATATTCAATTTTCAGATGGATCAAATATCAAATAGTTTGCTTTTTGTTTGTTTGTTGGATGGGATGGCAGACTCTCTATTTCTTCTTCTCGTTGAAAACAGGTTTGACTTGATATCAAAATAACTAATATAATAAACTAAACTAGAATGTCGACTTTCCGTATGGTCAAACAGTTAAGGTTATTATGACCCGAGTACGTATGTTCCGAATTGTACTTTCTTCCCACATCATCCTGGATGTTAATCTTGATTTAACTAGTGGTATTAATTAGTGACTAGATTGGCTTGCATTACAAAATGCATTATCCTATCCATTGATGTTCTAAGATACATATGATCATACCATGACGCAAAGTATTAGGTTAAAGAAAAAATGGAGAGGGGGTTGTTTCCATAGACGCTTACACAAAACAGCACAGCCAAGAGTACTTTACGACTATAATGAACATAATTAGGGAATGGCTGTCTTTTTTCTAGGTTCATGGGGAATGAACTTGGGTGATAAACAAACAAATCACGTGAACTGCGAAGCACCCAAGTTCATTCCCCATCAAACTACAAAATAAAAAGACGGCCATTCCTTATGTTTACAATGGTTCTTTTTTGAAAACAAAATATCAGATTCCCCGTTATCAAACTGGCAAGAATTCTACAATATTCGAATTAAAGCTATTCTTCAAAAATACAACAAATTGCAAATCAACAAATCAACTCGGACGATAAACGATCAGGAACCTGTATCTTGACAAATATTTCACTTCACAATATGTATCAGTTAAATGGTTTACTGTATACCACGTGACACATTATTCTAACCCCCACCGCTCAGCACACACACAAACACACAAATCAACAAAAACAAACACAAAAAGAAAACAAACCAAGAAAAAAAACAAAAAAACAAAAAAACAAAAAAAAAAAAAAAAAAAAAAAACAAAAAAAAAAAAAAAAAAATAAAAAAAAAAAAATAAGAAATGAAAAAAATATCCAAAAAAAAAAAAAATAAAGCAAACTGAAAAAAAAGTAAAAAATAAAATGAAGTAGAAGACAAAAAAAAAAAAAAAAAAAAAAAAAAAAAAAAACAAAAAAAAAACAAAAAAAAAAAAAAAAAACAAACACCCCCCCCCCCCCCCAAATAAAAAAAAAAACCCAGACAAACAAGACAGACAAACAAATCTTTGTACTGTCCCTTGAATCCAATGGGGAGGGCATAAGTTAATTCAATGTATGAAAGTTTGTCCATTCTGACCAAAAGTTAACAAGAAAGGGGCGAATGCTTGATATGGGTCTGTTGTACAGCCGAAATGTCTTTGCATGATGTACACACGAAGGGTTGGATACTTAAAATGTATATCAGTGGCAAATGCAGGTGATCGATAATGTATTAAAACAACTTTTCTTTACTCATAACTCGAGAGCTGGTCATGGATTTGGATATGTAGAAAACAACCCTACATTTAAGCACTATGAAAACGTGTATGTGCGCATCCTAGATCTGACTCAAGTCGGCAATAGGGTGTAGATTCCACTTCTCTGTCGGCTATAGAATACGCGTGACCAATAGTCAACCATCCTCGCCACCATTTCCGTGTAGTAAAGTGTTAATTCATCAATTGTCGTCGTCGCAACGAACGTGTGACAGTATAATGTCCAGCGGTTATTGAAATAAATCTACATCCGAAAGATACCAGGAAGATCTTTAGATTCCACCTTTGCATCTTTCATTTCATTTGCATTTTGATCATGTTTATTGAAATTAATAAATTAATGACTGATGCCGGATACTAATCAAGTACCACCGACTTTATCCACCGCCAAGGCACGCGGCAGACAGGGAAATGGAATATTTTACGTCTGCGTGATAAGCTCGATAATTTGATGTAAGTAATGAAAACCATGGCGGCCATTTGAAAAACGTATCTCTGACATATATCAGAATGAAAGATCGCAAATTGCGATTTGCAGCGCGAACCCTGATGTCGATTTAGAGACATTCTTATTTAATTGAATTTTGATTTTATTGAGATTTTTCACAAGGAAATATTTCTTAGCATTTTAGAAGCGTGGACTTACAACTGTAAATTTATTCTATGATATACGTTTACGCTAATTCCGAATATCTCCAGGAATATTGCATGTCATTGCAAATGTAACTTAACAACTAAAAATTGACAACCAAGCTAACTACATTCTTAACCTTGTTTTTAATAAGCTGTATGTTCTGTCGTACTTATATCTTATCTTATGAAAGATTCAACATCAACATTATTTGATAATTACTATAAATAACATTTTACATGTTAAAGGAAACTTAAGTAAACTTCTGACCAGGCTGTAAGACACAAATCAACAAGAACGTGCACAGAGTACCTACTAAAGAAATAATATAAATAACATGTACATCAAACAATGAAATAAGAATCATATCAAAGATCGCGCACTGATATGTTATCATTTATCTATGATTTTAACCCTGGAAAGAGATAGGAATTCCTTACCTCAATCTGAATTTTCAAAAACGGCCTTGAAAGAGATCTGAAAGATATTCATATATATTCGCAAACATTATATATTCTAAAAAAAAAAAAAATAATAAACTTGAGCACCTGCATGTTTGTTATAGTGGGAAAAACAGAAATTCGAGTTTTAAGTTGTAACTTTTCTCGATGATTGTTTATTCATCAGAAAAGTTCTTCAACAGCAATTAATGAGACTAATTTTGTTTAAAATATAATCTGCACGCCTATCATGTACACAACATTTGCTATACAAGTTACATCGGATGTACACCTATTTGTTAAATAATCACTCGTGTTGTGTACCATATTTCTGGATCGGCAACTTGTTTCTGGTCATTGAAGCTCAATATACGAATGTAACTGGTGTCATATTACTACGGCACGCATAATACTCTGTCAAAATGGACATTCATGTAGCCCTGAATTTCAAAGATGAGGCCAGGGCACCAGAAAGTGTGAGCAAAAACCTATAAATATTTGAAAAGGAATCTAATTTTTTTCATCGAAAAGTAAGAAACAAAGAATATATCAACAGAGCTCTGCAAGGGGGAGTTGACGCTCAGCAAGCGGATATAGTGCACTAAATGTAACATTGTATCTTTTATGTTTATTTTTGAATGATTCACAAGTACATTCTAATTATGAGGCGTTAACAGGAAATATGAATTGCTTGGCAGTTACCGCGATGGCAATCTCTGACGACTGTATATTGGTCCTGAGAAGGTCTTCTGTGGATTTCCGTCATAGTAATATCGGTCCTTCACTTCCACTAAATACGATGAACGTATCAGAATAGTATGAATTGTATAATTATAATGGTAATACATTTTCCCTCATTTGTAACTTTGTCATTGTAGGATCAGGATACCCCACTCCACATTGCAACATCAAAATGTAACATTGCTATAGTAAACATTCTTTTACATGCTAAAACGGAAGTTAATGTCCAGAACAAGATAAGAGATGTTAAACACAAATATGAAATGTTAAAACAGCCCTTATATCATCAATAAAATATTTATATGGTTTTCTTGCTTATGTCATTCATCCTAATTTGGATATATCATTAACTTAAGAATAAAGTTAAGTAAATGTTAACACGAGTTAGTACTTAACTCATATATATTACGATATTTGCGATAAGTATGGAAATCGTTATGTAAATCCAAACTTCTTTAAAATTGAAATAAATGAATAAACTTGAGGATCCGCATATATGCTATTGTTATAAGTACCTTAGTTGAAATCTTTTACATTTCCTGTAGAAATGGGATGTGCAGATTTTGCCATATGTATACCTTTTTAACATAGGATTATTCCGTGAAATGACTGCAGAACGACACGTGATCAAGTCGTGTCCTATCTAAATATTGAATTGTTACATGTTCCCGTTTTTCCAATGTGATGCAATGTATATATAATGACATGAAATGATATAACATAGATATTGGCTGTGCTAGCGTTATGAGATCGTATGAAATACTTGAAAATACGCAATCAAATGAAAGGGATTAAGGAGGAATTAAACACTTGACTCCCGAATTCAATTTTTCTCATTTTTTTTCATAATTAGTATTTGAATATGATATCTACTAAATTGCAAAGTATGAAAAAAATATATCCACACAGTTCTGAAAAATTTGACATTGAATAAGCTCCCTATGAGGCATATTTGGAGTTCCCTTGAAAGGTACTACAAGGTCAATTTAATATGTTTTAACTTTACCAAATGTAAATATATATCAGAAACACAAATCAATATCAGAAAAGGAATAATTGTTAAGTAAAATCTCCAAGGAGAAATTGTTTTGAAAGAACTTATTTCAATATCTGTGCTAGAAAGGTTTCAGTAAATATACAAAAGCAGTAGAAAAAATCCCCTATTTTCTCCCCTAAAACAGCATTTTACAAAAATCTGCAAATTCAATTTTTAAGAAAAATTATATCTATAATCCTTAGTGTCCAATTGCACAACATTAAAAGTATGAAGAAAATTTATCCACAGGAATAGAAAATATGGTCACCAAATCTTTACTATTTTGACATGTCAGAAATTGTCCAATTTGGGAATCGTCATATAAATATAAACATGAAACACATATAAACATTTAAAATTAATTTAATATTAATTGATTTTGAATGATAACAATATATAATATATTTCAACACATTTTATGATCAATTTCTAAATTGAAAAATTAAAAAAGAGGCCCGAGAAAGTGAAAATTGCTCACCAAAGTCCCAATGTTACATATGACCAAGACAAATTATGTCAAAATTGTGATGAAATGAAATTCTAAAATAAGATGTAGTCTAAAATGTTTGAAATAGATCCCTATATATCACTTATGCATAAATAAAGAAAAATTGAAAGAAAAACAGAGAATATTTGGTGACAAACAATATTCTCAATTGAACCTACTGAAAAATCTAGACTATAGTACAATCTTAACAAATTTTATCAGGTATGTGTTTTGAGGATTTATTGTAAGAATGCAAGAGGTAACACTGGCTTTGGTGAGCAAAATTAAACTTAAAAGCTACAATTTGAATTCCTAATCAAATAGTCATCAACTAACCTCTTTCCTTACCTTAATTAACCACTAGAAAAACACAATTCTTGATTCAATTTTTCAAATTTATTATGTCATTTATAATTACATCAAACTTCAACCAAATGTATTTGTGAAAATGACAGCCCCCCCCCCCCCCGCCCCCCTCTTTTAGAAAAAAAAAGTCTGTAAAATGGTAAGAGATTTTCTTGGCCCAAAGCAAATACATATTAAGAAATAGGAAAGCCCTTTCACCATTGAATAGTTATATGTTAATAAGTAAGGATACTGCTGGTTTTTTTTAAATTAACAGTAGATCAAAGCCCAAAATCTAAGTCTCTGACTCTAAATTTGACCTTGACAAAGTCTTTCCACTTGCAATTCACATTTGAAATATAAACCTTATCACTTATCATTCAGAAGTGATGGCATAGATCTACTTTTTGCAGAGAAATAGAGAGACAGCTGACCGACTACTATATTAAAACTAATGTATATCCCACCATCTAAGATTGGGTGCATTAAAATGTTGACAGTAGGACACATATAATCACTTGGACAATAGCTCAGTTGCACTCTAGTCTTCCATTTTGGTTAGCAAAACACAAATTCCATTCTGTTTATAATGCAGTCTCCTCCTGACAAGGAAATAATCTATTCAAAAGTAGGTTAACCATGATCAGATTCCAGCTCATTCTGTAACTACCAACATCATTGTAACATGACCTGAAATAATACATTACAAAGGATCTTAATTTAATCCAAGAAAAACAAATTTATATAACTGTAAAAATTTCCCTTTTTCAGTAAAATGGTCCCAATCTCCCAAAGTTATCTGGATAAGAATTAGTTATTTTTTAACAATAAATATTAAGTTAAAGAAATTGATAAAAGCTACATATTCTCAACTAAGGAGATTTAGTGCAAACACCTTTAAAATTCAGAATCTGAATATAAATCCCTTAGAATGTGATAAATGTCACAAAACGCTGCTTCTTTGAATACACAACAAATATGCATACTCAGTATAATTACTTGATTGATTATTACTCTTGAATGTTTTGATATACATGTAGTTTTAAGCAACCTGGGCAATCATAAAAAAGTAGTAAAATAAGACATTGCCCTCTTGGCAGCTATCTTGGTTGATGGAGGGGTAAAAAACACACAAAGTTAAAAGTAGTGCAGGGACTTTTATTTTGACACTTCAGAATAATATTGAAAGTGTGAAAGTCAACAGTCACAACTGTCACAAAACTGTGAATATAACTCACTCATGAAGCTTTTGGATTGTGTAAGAAAAACTTCAAATATGTTGGTATACTAAGAATGCCTTCATTAGCATTATTAAAATCAAGAGACATATAATGAAATATTTCAATGTAATTACAAGTATTTCTGAAATCAGATTATGTTATTATTCATATTAATCATGAGACATCTTAGTTAAATGCAGAATAATTATTGGTTTAAATACAAAATGACAACTTTACCTAATGTAGACTATTTATTTATATCAAATGCACCAGTGACCCCTTTTGTAGTTGGAACTTGACATATCACCACACTGCATCCAGAATTTGTGCACTTCATATGCAATATGCTGCCTAGGCCATATCTTAATGGAAATATAAAAGAATGGATGATAATGCCTCATTTTCAAAATTTTGATACTTGATCTGTATTGACAAGAAGATTCTTCTTCTTCCATTACATACTAAGTGTACTATATATGTTACATTGTAATTGATCAATACTTATATTAGCTGATTATAATATATGTGTTGTGTAATAGAAATTAATGCATTCCTAAAAACACATACTATAGCATAGTCATGACATTTCATGATTATTTTCAACTGAAGACCTAGATTTTTTCAAATAAACAGGCATTCTTTACCCAGAACTCTGATAGAGAATGATAAATAGGATGGCAAAACACCACCCCCTATTTGAAAATATTTGCATATTAAAATTTTAGTTGAATTGTTTCTTAAGAACCTTAATGTATTTCATATTTTCTCATTCAATACAGTACTATTGTAAATTATAAACAGAACTACTGATTACTTGTACATAAATACAGGATAGATATACATGGCCCTGGGTTTGAAATACGACTGTAGTGGCAGATTTAGTGGGCCCCCTTTTTTGCCACATATTTACATGTAAAAATTCAGATTTGGCATAAAAAATGACCGAGTAGTTTGGCTAATACACATGTGCCCTCCCCTCCCCTTTTCAAAAATTTTGGATCCGCCACTGGATTGTTTACCTACTATATACGATAAATTTAGACGAGTCACACAAACAGTATTTACGTATCATCAGTATGTTGAGCTAAAAACCGTACCTCAACAATTCTTCTTCCTGTATTCCAACATAAATCTCCATCAACATCGTTCAACTACTCTCTGCTAACTCGGGTACAGTACACGTGTGCCGGTTGCTTTTTGTACGCGTGCGCTAGTTCCGATCTACTTTTCGATTTTAAATGCTCTCTTTTCCACTTTTGATAAAGATATTTGATTATCAGAAAAAAAATTTAGATCGAGATTTTCTTTTTTACTCATCTTAACTTTCAAAATTCGCCTCCATCGTGTCTTCTGCTCTTTTAGCGCTTTGTATCGAATGTAAACAATCTTACGTCATTTTTATCAACCGATGCATTCCGAACGGCGCTATATTCGGATAGTGTTTAATTCCTCCTTAACCATTCCAGTAATTCAATGATGTGTCTACATAAATCTATACAGTCAAACAGATCACGAATTGTGACGAAACAGAAAAAGAGAAATCTTCCTCCTCTTTCTTTCAGTCTAGTATATGATGTACAACACGAATAACATCCTCGTCAATTCACCCTAAAATTAATAAATACAATAAAAATAGAATAATAACCCAATGTCAAATTAGATCTATAGCTTTGTGTTCAAATTTCAGTTTTTAATTAGTTTCTTTTTTGTTTCTCATTGATCAATGAATTAATTTATGTATTTTTAAATTATTATTATTTTTTATGGTTGTTGCACCTTGCCGTATTATCCAGAAAAAGAAACAGCTTTCAAAACCTATAAGTCTCTATTAACATAATGAAAACGATCTTAGAATTACAAAAGAATCGGGACAGAAAAAATATAAAATTTATGTCAAACTATGTTTCCGATTAAATGTGGAGAGTATATTTTGCTATCTACTAATCTGATAAAAAACCCATCCAAAACCTATTAGAGGTGCCTGTATTAATTCACACCAACACATAGTGGAGGTAAGAAGTTTTGGTAGATTATCGACAAAATCTATGCCATAATTAAAATTATGATGCTTGATTAAACGTAAAATAATTGGAAATTGTATCTAGTCGGGAATTCACGCCAAACTAAGCCTAAAAGCCTAAGCCAAGAAGAATAAAGAAACGCGAAATACTGTTATTTGGATGTTTAGAGTAGTTGGGAATTTACGCCACATTAAATCCACGCAGTTTGATAAAACTGATATTTAGAATGTATTGCAAGGTTTAGCAGACTTATTTAAAATCGTCAGTTTCGATTCTGGTTTAAAAAGTGGTAATTGTTGTCACAACAAAGTTTTGATATTATGTGTTAATTTTGGACAAAAGCTAATTCGTAGAAAACATCAAGATCATTGTGACATTTTGCATTACATTTCGCTGGACACATATTGCTCAAAACTGAGTTTTTCCGAATCTGAGAAAAGTATAGGAGCAGGATTTTTAAATTTTCAAAAGGTATTCGAGAAAAATTTTTGAATGTAGTTTATAGATTGTTTTTATGGAAACCCAAACAATGAGAACCGGCCCTTAAAACGCACCTAACTGCGAGATAGATATACCATATGACAAGAGTCTATATTTGTGATAAAGTCTCTCCTGTTATCACAGCATTAACTGGAGACACATGTTCTGTAATTAATAAGGAATAGTTCAAGAGGAAACACTTCTATGTTATTCAACAACAGGCCTCATATTCCAATAGAGCGCAAGACAAAAGGGTCATACTAACTAAAAGTTATAACAATTGTCCTATTAAGATTATTTTATGTATCGGATATTTAGCAGAAACACAAATCCGGGTCCTAAGAAATATTCTGTTACACGGCATCATCTGATCCAATTCATATAAATTGTTTAATCAGAATGGTAGTATATTAATTATATATATAAATTTATCCCATGTTTATACTAGAAATCAGAGAGTGAATTTTCCCAAGTATTAACGTCAGTACTTTCGTAGTATGTGCTGATTTAGACAGCGAATCGGAGTTGGATTTTCTTGTATTAACGAGTCATTAGAATAGAAATGCTTTCTCGTAAATGGTATTCCTCTTTTTTCCTTCATCAAGATTAAATTTCTAAGTAAAAGTTTAGGCGTAAACGATGTTCCTAATATGCGTCTTTGCCTTTTGTGCAATGCAAAATTCCGCTAGTTATCAAAAACATTGCGGTATTTCACAATTGCAATAGTGAAGGAAAAGGAATGTGGAGCTCCTACTTCCTTCTTTGAACAGGAAAACACGAGTCCACGTTGACGTTAACTATAACCCTTCTCGTCAGGTTTATGATAATTTCCGACAATGCTATTGGCTTTTTTTCAGTGCCTAGGCTCTACGATATGTCACACACTTCTTGATATTAAATTGCCTCACGAAAATTATATCGACAGAATCAAGAGTAGAGATATTATCAAGATATTATTCTGCACAAGTTATACATGTGTAGACATGTACAAATATTTATTTTGTGTGTCATATTTTCGATTTGGTTGCTTATATCTCTTCACCGATGCACAGGGTTGAGACTATTGAAATCGACTATATAAATATCTGAAAAGAAATCTAATATACTCATCTAAATATCAGAAGAAAAGATCCCATCGAAAGTATTGTACAAGGTGGACAATTCATTGATTACTTCTTGTCTTCTCGTATTATTAAAAAAAAATCAAACTTTCTTAGCATTACCCATCCATAAGAAATTGAACACTTTAATTTTTCGATAACTCTATTAAAACATTCAAGCTTATTACAGATATCTCTAGAAGTATTCTATGCGCCTACAAATGAGAGTTACCAACTAGGAATTGAGAACCAATTAAACTACAGCAAACATCTTGCCTCGAATTAGCTCTATGTTCTGCCGTATTTATATCTTATCTTACATAGATTACTTTATAAGGATTATATGTTAAAGGAACTTTTTCTTTAAATTAAATGAGAAAACAGAAGACATCTGACTAAACTGTATGATACGAATGAACAACGACATTCACATAAATGTATAAATAGAGGAGGAGTAGCTACTAATCAAATAATGTAAATAAACATATGTACATGAAGTGAAGAAATGAGAATCATATCCATGACCACGAACTAATATGTGTTATCATTTATCTATGGCTTCAACCGTGTAGAAATATCGGAATTGCTTCAGTTAATTATCTAATAAAATGACCTAGCACGAGATCTGTAAAATAGTCACATATATTCGCAAACAATAAATAAGACAAAAATTCTTTAAAACAAATAACCTTGAGCACTAGCCTATTTGTTATAGTAAACGAAAAAGAATGTCGAGCTCCACTTTGATTTAATTTGTAACTTTTCTCTTGTTTATTTTTAAGACATTTTCTTCAACCGCAATTAATGAGATTAACTTTATTTAAAATATAACCTGCACTCCCATTATGCACACACCATTCGTTATACAAGTTACATCGGATGTATATCTAGTTGTAAAATATGCGATGGTTTTGTGTACCATGTTTCCTGCTCGTCAACGTATTTGTCGTCATGGATGCTACCAATACGAATATAACTGGTGCCACATCACTATGGCACGAATAACGGGAAGAGTGAGCTAAACCTATAAATTTTTGAAAAGAAACATTTCGTCCAAAAGTAAGAAACACGGATTATATCAACAGAGCTCCGTATGGGGAAGTTGACACTCAGATTCCTATGAATTGTATAATTACAACGGTAATGCCTTCTCTCTCAATTGCAACTTTGTCATTGTAGGATCAGGATACCCCACTCCACATTGCTACATCACAATATAGCAGCGAGATAGTAAACGTTCTTTTAGATGCGAAAGCGAACGTTAATGTCCAAAACAAGGTAAGACAAGTTAAACATCAATGTCTAATGTTACAAGTACCTTAATATAACAAATATAATTTAATATTTAAATAGTTCTCTTAAATGTATCGTTCATATTGGGTTTTTTTCATAAACTTATTCCTCATCCAATTGGTATAGTTAACCGGTTTACGGGCACCCACTTTCCCACTCACAGCTAAAGCAGCACAATCAAAGGACACACATTTGAAGATAAATTGTAAATAATCCTCCATATATAGAACAAGGATCAAGAAGAGAAGTCATACAATTTTATCACATACGAAAGGTTTATAGAATGATATAAATATGTGTAAGGCGACATCAACATAAGTAAACCATGCTTGGCCAGTCTGTAAGCCGAGCTCAGATCCATGATGAATAGGAGTCCCGACAGTCAGAGGGGACGAGGATCAGGACCTTGTCTCTTCTGAAAAGTTTTGGATAATGTCCTTCATAGAGAAGAAGAGGAAGAAGAAGAAGACACTAACAAAGAAACTACAGAACAATACAATCAGTATTCAATTTGAATAACTGAATTCAAAACTAATCAGAATTGAAGTACATTTATGTACTATCCCTTGCAACCCTTTGAGGAGACCATAATTTATTAAATGTATGAAAGTTTTTTCCATTCTGACCAAAATATGCATAGAAAGAGGCGAATGCTTGGGATTGGTCTGTTACACAGCCGAAATTTATTTGCCTGATGTACACACATTGGGTTGGATACTTAAAATGTATATTAGTGACAAATGCAGGTGATCGATAATGTATTCTTTTCTTTACTCATAACTCAAGAGCTGGTCATGAATTTGAGTATGTAGAAGAGATCCATACATTTAAGCATAATGAAAACGTGTATGTACGCATGGCAGACTTTACTCACGTTGTCCATGGACTACAGATGCCACTTCTCTGTCTGCTAAGCAGGTGACCAATAATCTACCATCCTCGAAACCAGTTCCGTGTAGTAGAATGTTTATTCATCAATCGTCTGCAGTGGTCGTCGTAAAGAACATGTGAAAGAATAATGCCCAGCGCTGTTATTGAAATAAATCTAAATTAAGTACGATCGTCTTTATTCGCCCTCACAATCAGAGAAATAGACTGTGTTACATCTACGTGATAAGTTCGATCCTTTGATGTAACTATAGAAAACAATAGCGCCCATCTTCAAGAAATATCTCATTTCTCAAATTCTCTGTCGCATATCAGAATGAAAGATCCCCAGATGCAATGGGCAGCGCGAACTCTGATATAGATTTACCGACATTTTTTTACACTGAATTTTGATTTTATTTAGATCTTTATTTTAGAAAATATGTCAAATGCCTGTAATTACAACTTTAAATTTACTCTATCATATGTATTTACGCTTATTATAAATATTTCTAGGAATATTGTTTTAAATTGCAAATGAAACTTAACAACTAAGAATTAACAACCAATGAAACTACATTCTTAACCTTATCTCTAACAGACTGTATGCTCTGTCGTATTTATATCTTATCTGTCGTAGATTAATCATCTACACTATTGGTTAATGATTGCTTTACAAAAACATGTTACATGTTAAAGGAAACTACAGAAAACATTTGACCAAGCTGACACAAATCAACAAGGACATGCACAGAAATGTTTTAAAATATAGGAGTACCTACTGAAGTAATAATATGAATAAAGATATGTACACCAAACGATGAAATAAGAATCATATCAAAGATCACGCACGGTTATCATTTATCTGACTTCAACCATGCAAACGTCTAAGAATTGCTTAAAACAATCTGTATGTTGTATTTCATAAAACGAACGAGATCTGTAAGATATTTATATATATTCGCAAACATCATATAATAAGAAGAGTTTTAAACAAATACATTTGAGTACCTGCATTTTTGTAATGGTGAAAAAAAAGGGAAATCAAGCTTTAATTTGTAACTTTTCTCGATTATTGTTTATTTATCAGAATTTTTCTTCAACAGCAATAAATGAGACTGATTTTGTTCAAAATATAATTTGCACGCCTATAATGTACACAACATTTTGCTATACAAGTTACATCGGATGTACAACTATTTGTTAAATAATCACTTGTTTTGTGTACCATGTTTAGTGTTCGGCAACGTATTTCTCGTCATTGAAGCTTAATATACGAATTTAACTGGTGTCACATTATTACGGCACGCATAATATTGTGTATTTTTATTATATCTGAATTGAGTTTAGTAAATGTTAACATTATATAAACTAAGGAAAGTAAATGGCTCCGATAACGTTATTTTATCATGTAATAAAATTGTCAAACGTCTTCTAAATAGACAATATGATATCGAGATCATAAAAAAGAATATACAGTGAGGTGCAGTCCTCACATAACATTATGTTAACGTCGCGTTAACGTGAAGTTTGCTTTCCTCGTGCGCTCAGAACTGCTGAGCACACGCGTTTGGGTTAACGCAGATTTCCACGTGAACTTAGTTTCGAGACCGCGTTAACGCGCTTGACCGCCGCGTTAACGCGCTCGACTGCCGCGTGAACGTTTTTGACAGCCACGTTCGCTTGCGTACAACTTAAAACTTGTATTAACATGTTCATATAGAAGGTTTTGAAGGAGAATCGATATATGCATTGTATATTCAAATATAAAAAACATATTAATGTGTAAGTAAAATATTTAGAATTGTATAAAAACCCTTCCAAGTTAAGGAATGAATTTTAAATATATTGAACGCAATTTCCGAACATTGACTTGAATGAAATCTATTCTTCTTTTATAATAATAATATTAATAATAATAATAATAATAATAATAATAATAATTATAATAATAATAATAACAATAATAATAATGAAATAAAAATTAATAAATATAATAATTATTTTCATATATTATAGAAAATAGCTTAATTAAATATAATAATAACGAATACCTCAATAAGAAATACATGTAAATACATAAATAAATTAGGTATAAATGAATAACCAAATAAGAAATAAAAACATAAATAAACTAATTAAATTAAGTAAAGAAATCAAATTAGAATCTAATCATGCTGGTATAAACTGACGGCTTTTTTTTTTTTTTTTTCATAAAAGAAAAAAGAGGAGTTACCGGCTCAGTTATGTGGCAGAAGTCACCATGGAGCTATACAATACATGAATATAAATAATATACTAGAACACATAATACATTACAAAAATATTTGATTGTTGTGCAATTACGATACCGACCTAGGACGGTCATTTAATTTAAATACCTTATTACATGCCTACGCGATAATTTCCTTTGTTGTATTACATATAAAATCCTTAATATAAGTTTACATTTTTACATTACATTTAATACTCGACATTCGCGGAAATTTAATTAGATCCATTTAATTTTCTTCACCTGTATTGCATAGAGAATTACAAATATACATGTAGACATGTGAACATATATAAATCGCGTTAACGCGAATTCCCTCCCGCGAGGAGCGCACGCGCGTCCGGTAGAGCAGTCCTAGCACGTGCGCTGAAGCAGTCCTCGTGACCGCTTTTTGCGTTAACGTGCATGTTATGTTAGGACTGCACCCATGTGTAGGCCTTGTATTTGGCCCCTCTACAGCCTTATGCAGACTTTTACTTGAACGTTGCACGCTGACTTACAGGGTGGTGGGGACTATATGACAGGCCTTGTCCAAACCTCTTTCAGAGGAGACATGGTCCTGAACCTCGTCCCCTCTGACTGTTAGTCGGGACTCCTACAGATCTAGGGTCTTAGCTCGCTTTCAGACTGGCAGAGCACGATTTATCATGTTGATGTCGCATATATTTTTATACCATTTTGTGTTTTACAATACCTTACGTGTTTATATTTTTATGACCTCTCAATATGCGATACCTGTTGACCCTTGTTCTTTACATGTAGGATTATTTATAAATTTTTAAATGTGCGTCCTTTGATTGTTCTGCTGTTACGGTGAGTGGGAAGGTGGGCCCGTAAACCGGTTAACCACACCATTTGTTTGGCTTTTGTCAAATTAAATGAGCGTCCTGAGTCGGTATCGTAATTGCACTACAATCAAATACAGTTAGGTGCAGTCCTAACCTTACATAAAGTGCACTTCAAGTTAACTTTATGACTGCTTTTCAAGTTTACTTGGCGACAACAGAGTAAAGTTGGAATCATGTTTAGTAGTAAACTGGATTCCAAGTTTAGTACTAAATTTGATTCCAAGTTTACCCGAAGTTTAGTTTACTTTCTATATACATGTGCATTTACTATACTTTTCTGTTAAAACAATTCGTGTGTGTGTGTGTGTGTGTGTGTGTGTGTGTGTGTGTGTGTGTGTGTGTGTGTGTGTGTGTGTGTGTGTGTGTGTGTGTGTGTGTGTGTGTGTGTGTGTGTGTGTGTGTGTGTGTGTGTGTAAAATATGCAATTGTACATAATAAGAGAATTATTTCTATCGTGTTATACGAAACTGGAGAAATGTAATAGACAAACGTGAAAAGTAAACTTGGTGTCACGTGATAATAAACTTGAAGACGGAATTACTTTAAAGTAAACTTGATATCAAGTGCACTTGACTAAACTTTATGACTGGTTTTCAGGACGAAAAACTAAACTTCAAGTGCACTTGTCACGTGCACTGGAATGTAAGATTAGGACTGCACCCAACTGTATTTTTGTAATGTGTTATATGTTCTAGTATATTATTTATATTCATGTATTGTATAGCTCCATGGTGACTTCTGCCACATTACTGAGCCAGTCACTCCTCTTTTTTCTTACTACTAGAATCAGGGTTATCAGTAGTGAAAACATAATCTAGATGTCTAAATGCGTCATTAATATTTCGATGAGGTCGGATTCATTCCAATTATAAAAAAAATACATTGCATTGTTATACGTACCTGAGTTGAATTATTTTCCTTTTCCTGTAGAAATGGGGTTTGTAGGAGAATTTTCTGTAGTTTTAGCTATAAATAAAATGCTTTTTTTAATTTTTTACTGGTACATATCAAACAAAATTTGACAGAATGTTTTCACATTTTACAAAACAAGAACGTTTTCTTCCTAAAATTTGTACAGCAGTTGTACTGATCACATTTACACACATTAGTACACAATTTAGAACATGGAGTCTAGTCTTCAAGTATTTAAAGTTCGCATTTGCTCATTTCACACAATTGAAATTCCTTTAAAATTGATGAACATGTGTACGTGTGTATTTCTGCTTATCATAGGTACTGACCAATTATTTCATTCCGGTCTCTGCATTTACTAAACATCTTGGGTAAACATATGGAATGGCAAAGTCCTCTCTATTGTCTCTTGCACAACGATTTCTTGCCATTAAAATACAGTAGATTTTGGAAAAATCCCAGTGTATAACTAACTCAATGTCTTTACTATTGATCCCCATTCCAAAAGCTATTGTGCATATAAGCAATTCAATAATGTTATGATCACTTGTAAAATCTGGCAATATTCTGTTTTAGTATTAGAGTCAGTATTTATATGAAATATTTCAACTCATTTGTTTGATGAAGATGTTTTCTTATTATGATAAGTAAATTTGAAAAGAATTTACAAATAATATCATCTTTCTTTGTTTGTTTGTTTGTTTGTTTGTTTGGTTTTTTTTTTACTCTTCTCTCCTTTGAGGTATTCTAGTATCCAATCCTGTTCAAAACTTCAATTATAAATACAAAATGAGATCAAGTGAAAAAAAAATAATTATAATAGAAAAGTTTAAGTATACCCCATATTCAGCCAGATTACCCAAATTGTATCCCAACATATAAAATCAATGGTCGCGTATATGAACACCCCAAACCCTTGTTTTTCTAAAAGAAACAAAAAATTATATCCCTTCCCACCTCTATGTGCATTTTTAATTTAGTGCTAATGATTTCAATTTGGAATATTGTACACACTATTTTCATAATAGTATTGCCCTGTCAGGGAGTTAGACTAATGTGTTTGTCTCAAAAGAATGCACTGTGAAAATGTCCTCTTTGATTAGCTGTGTTGCAGTTGCAGTCAGAGCAAGATCTGGCACATCAAATATAGACTGTTAGGCGCTTACATGTCTATAATCTGGCCTAAAATCTATCCCCTTTCAAATAAACAATAAAAAAATTTAGATAAATGGAAAAAAATATATCAGAAAATATAAATGGTTTTTAATCATTATGCAAATTAAGTTTACTTCGCATATTTCTTCTTGACAGTAAGATTGTTTAAGATAAAAACATAGTGACTTAGGATGACAAAGTAATTACTTGTTGTTTAAACCAGATCTGTATCTTAGATATAATTACATTGTAAGATGTTCGTACCATGTAGATATACAATGTGCTTCATCATACGCTATTAAAATAATATAGATTTTTATTTCAAGGTAGCTTTTCATCTAGTTGAGATGGCAGCTTCAGAGTTTACGGAGGCTGCTGAAGGGAAATTTGAAATATAATATCAGAAAAGATTAGGAATAGACAAATTTAACACACGTCAAATTTTGATAATGATAACAGTAAATGTAATACAGGTTTATTTTGTTATTGTTGTTTTTGTATTACTGTTTTACGTAGAAATCAATATGAAATCTTTATTATAACCTGCAAATTTACAATCACAAAGAGACACGACTTCTATTTCCTTGGACCTCATTATTTCTATTTGGTCTGCAATTAAACCTAGTATTGGTGAAATCACTAAAACTGAGTGTTCGACACCAGGCTCCAACTATAAATAAAAACCGAAAACGAGTACATCAGACTGTTTCTTTCTTTTGTACTACTTTGCCAAAAATATAAAAACCGTACACACTTTAATTATTGTAAATAATTTACAAGAATACAATTAAATAAATAGTTTTTATAATTTATTTTTAAACTTTAAACACAACTTTAAACCAAGTAACAAAAATAAAATATAAATATTTAAACCTTATTCACAATTAAAGGCATCATGGTATAGATAATAGATTTCCCATATCCAGTGGGCAATACAGCGTTTTTTAAAAAAAAATTTATTCAATATGCAGCTGCGTTGATGTTTCTTGTATCGCTCTTTCGATATCCATTTTACCAATTTAGGCGCTAAATTCTCAAGATACAGCCTTATCTATCTGTTTCACATGTTTATTCATAATTGTACTACCATTTTCCATAAAAAGAAATTAATACCAAATAAGGAAACGAAGTGACATCGAGTCCGGATATTCCCAGACCCTCATTACAAATGGCAACCGAGCAAAGTTTTCAAATCGCTACAAAAGTTTACACTTGAAAAAAATGTATTTTAAATGGACGTTTTAGAAGAAATCTTGCAGTTCAGAATTAAAATAAGGTATGTATTACTCACCTGTGACTTATTTTCCTGCAGTTGTGTAAAATCAGTCGATTGTGAGTCACAATCAGCCTTGCGTCTAAGCCGGCATTGAAGCCCCACTAAATAATATAAATAGCCGATAACAAATAGCGTTTGGTGTGGCGAAAAATTGAAGCTAATTATTGACATGCACTAACCCTTAGTTTTCAAATGGATTTGTTATATAAAGTATTGTTGAATCTTTCTATCAGGTCGGAAATTGTCCTTTACATATAGCAGTCACAAGAGTAGATCTGCAGAAAGTTGATATGTTACTGAAAGCAGGTGCTAGTGTCGTCACGACAAATAAGGTATATGTAATTAATATATCAAATGTTATACATATTATTGTATATACATTATACACTGCTATGATATGACATTAAATGAATCTTAAAATATGAATGAATATTTCTCTTATTCTCAGAAAAAAAATTCTGATCTTAAATCCATTTAAATTTTCTATGTTGTTAGGAAGGCGTGTCATTCTTGGATAACACAAACACAGGCATACAAGAGGTAGGTTTTCACCATAGAACGCTCGCTACATAATCTAGTTATATTTGTTACTTTGTTTTACTTCCGACTTTTATGATCAAATTTATAAATGGATTTATATAAATAAGTTTCTTACATTGTAGAGAATATGTTTGCGCCTGTTGTCATTAATACTTATATTTTCGTTTTTCCAATGAAAATATTAAACTTTACTACTCTCACTTGTTTTACTGTTTCAATATAAATAAACATTGTAACATATATACATTATTCGCATTTCGAAAAAGCATATCTCTTGTGAATGCTCAAAACCGCCAACCGAAAGATGAAACTCCATAGTGTGTAACTACCCTCGGGAACCTTTAGTGCACCACAAGGGGTGGCGACCTAGAGGTATAAATAACTACCCTCGGGAAACTTTAGTGTACCAGGAGGGGTATCAACCTAGAGATATAGATACATTTTGATCAGTACAGAAACACTGAGAACCATGATATACTGTCCTCAAATGTATTGCTATATTGTGCATACTCTTCGTCCATATTGCCTCTGATTCCAATTCTCAAAAATTCTGTCTATAACATCAAGGACGATTTGTAACTTCTACGTAATAATTACATAATAATTACGATCAAGTTGAAAAGAACCACCGTGTAAAATGATTAATAACATTTAATTTCATCTTGATCCGCAGCAAAACTGTCTGGTTAGCTGTTTATGATGCTATTTCAAATCACATAGTAATGTACTCAGCTATTTATATGTACTGTTTTATATGTTTATTCATTATAAATTACATAATTGCATAACACCTTTGTTCCATACGTACATGTGTGGCACTGTTGGTCGAAAGAAGCGTATTATCTCTTTAGGCCTTTAGTTTGAACCTATAATTAAAAGAAACAAACAAACAAAAAAGAAAAAAAAACGTCCTCGGGCTACAGATGGCCGACATAATCGGTATATACCTCAGTCAAGTTTGAAATGTTCACATATTAATCATTCGTACGTCACATTGTGTGAATATTAATCATGATGCTGTGATTGTCACAATGATATTGTGTGTGGAACAGATGCTTTCATATCTTGTCTTCTATGAAAAATGTTAGACATAACATATTTTAGATAAGTATTTACCCATTTTTGTCTTTTGCAGGTATATAAAAGTAAGTATTTGCCATTTTGTTTCAAAAAGAAAATATGATGATAGAATTTTAAATTTATAATTTCGTAATTTATTTTTACATACTATGTCTCTGTTTTAAATAGTGAGTTTTGAAATACTGATGCTGGTTTTTTGATAAAATCTTCATGCGAAATTATCATTATTTATCGTTTATCAGAATTTCAAAAAGAAACACCGAAGGAAATAATACGACAAGGAAGTGAAGCAGTAGCACTTTATCACAAAGCTCTACGGAGGGGAAAGTTGTCATCAAACATCATCCGTTGTATGTTTGTCGGGCACTATGGTGTTGGAAAGACAACACTTGTAAAGGCATTATTGGGTAAAGATAGAAGGAACACACAAAGTACCGACGGAATCGACATAAGCATTGGAAATTGTCAGTACAATCAAGATACAAAAGAGTGGCACATTCAAGGTAACACACATGTATATGTATTATTATATATCCAAATATCGAAACAGAGAAAAAAAAAAATAAACATCTATTTACTGAACAGAATTATTTCAAAAACACTCATTACCATAGCATAGCCAACGTAAGTGATCCAAGGGATCTCTAATTTGACGTGGTTAAGAGAAGTGAATCAATTTTGTGTTGGGAGACAAAACACTGATATCATTATGGATAAAGGTTGGATCTTTTATAAGAGCTAATGGCAATTAGTGTAATACTGTTAGGAAAATGATTGCCTGTTGATGAAATAACTTCGTGTAGAAAACACCCTGTGACAGATATTCCTACATGCTACGCTACCAGAACATCCACAGCGTTAGAATGATATTACCTATGAACTTTCACATTAATAGTTATTTGTGCGATAGCTCATTTTATTTAAAAAAAAGCAAGTACCGATTATAGTTTATCAAATGCTTTCAAATGGTATTGAGGTATTAATAAGCGTCATCCGTTATAACTAAAATGTTTATGTGGAAATATCTTATGAGAAACACAAATTCAATCAAGCAGATTGATATAATTTTACAGTATTTATTATATGTATTTCTTTCAAGTTTAAAACTTTTATAAAACATTGGGAGGGTAAAGGACGGACTTGGACGTTTTTGATATGTAATGACAGTAAGAGCAATGCCAACTTTAACCGCTGCTAACAGTAAAATAACAGAAAAAAGTTTGTCCGCGTATAGATGTTGACCCTCCCTATGCACAACAGCGACCTAAGATGAAACACACGTATTTGAGACTGTCACGCAGAAGGACTGGTCAGAGTATGGATTTTGCTACGCGTGCACACACAATGCGACAAGATGACATATGCTGCAGAGAGAGAGAGTGTGTGTAGGTGTGTGTATAGGTGTGTTTGTGTGTGTGGTAACTCCCAAAATGAGAATTCATACATCATCAGAATTGATGCACATATCTATGTTCTGATATTATCTATGTCTGGATGTCTTACTGTGTTTGATACTAGTTTTATTTCCAAATTGTCCCGGCGAAAAATCAATCGATAATGTGTTTTGGCTATTTGTATATTCAGGTGCGATGCCACCTTTGAGAACTGACTAATCAACAGAATAAATAAGCGAGTGCAATAAAATTAACGAAGACACTTCCACCACCACATCTCCAGAAAAATAAGAGTATATCATTAAACATGAAAAAGTTTGCATTGGCCGATTTAACAGTCTGAGTACTTCAAGTATTCCTCAAATTTCTAGTTAAAAAAGAAGCCTGCGTATCGTTATCTTTAATATAAACCTCATTTCAAACTTCTTAATACACCACTGGGACGAAAACCCCATCGGCATCTCGTTTGCCTCAGACAAATTCTGCAAAACTCTGAGAAAAAAAAAAAAAACACTGACGTCTATCCTAAAAACACTGAAAAAATATGCAAAACTCTGAAGTCTACACTAAACCACACTTGCGACAGTGAAGAACTCTGAAAATCAATGACGCCTAGGGGAATGTTCTCCGATCGTGCAGTCACGGTCTCGCATATCTCTATGTCCCTTTTAGATTGTTCCTAAGGTACAAACCCTTGACTCTTTTTATTGGTATTCTAATGTCTCATGAGGTTTCGTTTCTGTAAAACAGAACCGTTAACACACCATGACATTGTTATTGGGTCCATGGACTACTCAACCACGAATACTGAGTTAATAGTTCTTTGTTTTATGACACTTCCCTTCGGAGGACTATTAAGATGTTTGTATACTTAAAAATAAGTATGCAGGTGAAGGAAAGCCTCTTCTTCATGTTTCGGATGATATTTCTCGTAGTAGATAGATATTGCAGATAGCGAGGTATTCTACTCCGCAACATGGCATGTGGAACGTATCATTTAACGTATGACTTTGATGCTTCCAATAAATTCAGTTGATTTAAAAAAAAAACGCATATAATGCGTGACGCTGCTGCTTTCACGCGTCATCGTTGAGGATTATGCATTTATAGGGTAAAACAACTCCAGATATCACTACTTACTTATTTGTTAAGAGTAAATACTGCATATTACCCTTGTAAGTTTTGTTTCTTTTTGAAACAAACTGAAATATGGTAGTAATTCTTCTCTTTTGCATGAATCTGCATTCCGAGTATTCTACTTCCGAGCCAGCAATGATATATATGTCGTGTTAATGTAGACAATGTGAAGTAAAGTACCCGAGGGCATCATAAGTCTAGTTATCGGTGCTTTTGTACTGACATTAAATATATATACTTCAAATTTTGAGTCATCAAATTAAGTAAATCACACTAAAACTAAGGAGTATCTCCCTCATGCATAGCTCTGTCCTTAGATAGATTCTTTGGTTCACTTTTCGGTCATTTTGGCTTCAACACTGCTCTTCATATTTTATGTATTTTGGGAATTCCAACCATTCGGCCACGAGCATAACTGAAGAGACATAAGTTGTCGAAATGCGCATATGGTGCACAAAATTAAAAGGTATATATGTTCTATATTTATGGTATAGAAGGGGAACATAAAGACTGAACATGTTTTAAATATATTGTAGATGAGCACACAGAAATTATTCTTGGAATAGATAACATCATACAGATCCATTTGTGGGATTTTGCTGGACAACGTATCTACTATACTACCCATCAAGCCCACCTGTCTTCCAGATCACTTTATTTCTTGGTTTTCAATATGGCGATGGGCCTTAATGGTGAAGTTGGTGATGATAACATTGATAGTTTCTGTCGTCTTGTCATAGGTAAAATGTACAATTTATATTCCCGCTTCCTACATGTTAGGGAAGAACATTATATTGTTTTCAAAGCCGTAGTGGCCCAGTGGATAAAATGCTCGGTTCCTGATCAAGAGAGCCAGAGTTCGACTCCTGCCCTAGACACACCAGTCTTCTGTTATTCGGATAAGACAGAAAAATCCGGTCTGGAGTCACGGTAGGCGTGGCAAGTAAAAGATCCCTCACTGCCTCGGGTGGGTCTGTTGCAAAGTTATAAATTTGAATGCATTGCATCAGGCAGATGCCATCACCATATACGTGAAATAATCTTGGAGTGAAGTAAAACCATAATAGAACAATCAATAAATAATATCTTTTTTACCATAATTTAGGCAGGATCATTTCAGACTAGACTAACTTAACGAAATTTAATTCCCAGACTGAAGGAAATAAAAGAAACAGCATAAATAATAACACTGATATCCAATACATCACAAGAGATAAGGGTATATAAGTTTTTAAAGTAATTACATCTATATACAGATTACATGGAATTTTGGGTCGGATCAATCAGAACTTATGTCCCATCTGTCAAGCCAGGATTCCCAAAAATTCTTCTTATCGGCACTCATTGCGATGAAGTACAGGTAATGCATACATCAATACGTGCAAACCATATCTTGTGTAATAGTTATAACAGATGAAAACAGACATAATACAGATGAAATATAAGCTACTTAAGAGTTCATTTAATCATATGTAACCATATATATATATATATATATATATATATATATATATGTGTGTGTGTGTGTGTGTGTGTGTGTGTGTGTGTGTGTGTGTGTGTATATATATATATATTCACAATTAAGGAATGACTGTCCTTTTTCTAGGTTCATGGGGAATGAACTTGGGTGAGAAACAAACAAATCACGTGAACCTAGAAAAAAAGACAGTCATTCCTTATATTTACAATGCATTTTAAAAGGTTCTTTTTTGAAAACAAAATCATAGTTAATCATATGTAACCATATATATTTCTATTCACAATCATCAATGTATTGCTATCACAATTTCTAGAATACAGAGCTGAATGCAGAGACTCCATCTTGGAACTAACGCATTAAACGGTCAGCAAGCATATCGTTGCTATTGGTCAAATAATGTGCGCATGATTTACTATGTGGTGCGAACATCAAGACTATCATGTGCACATGGAATGTCGTATTAGCAATATAATTATTTCTTGGACACGGCGTAAAATAGATAGATACATAGATAGATTATAATTTTGCGTCGCGCTGGGAATAGTCCACCCCATATGGCGATGGTCACGTCATAAAAAAGTCGTGCAAACGAGAAAATTGTTTTCCACACGACCCTTCATACTTTGGTAAAACGAGATATTAAATGAAATTTATTTATCCGATTTATCTATTTTTATTTCGTGTCTGAAATATTTGGTTATTGTCGAAGTTTTGTGCACGACATAAGTATACCATGTGCACACGTTATTATGACGTAATGGCATGTGACACAATTATCTCGTGCACACGACTTATTTTGTGATACAAACGACATTACTATCTCGTTCGCCCGACTTATTGTGTTGTGTGCAAACGATTTTTATGACATAATTATCTCGTGCGCACAGTGTTTTATGTCATGCAAATGGCAGAAACATCTCATGTGCATAAATTACAAAGTCGTGGACACCAGTTTTTTTTTTTTTTTTTTTTTTTCACTTGTCTTCCATTCTTCCGTAAGAAGACTAATTCTTTAAAAAAAGATGCAAATTTTTGCTAAGTTATCATTATCGCAGATCTGCGACATACATCAATCTGCATTTCTCCTGAAGTATAGTATTATACTAAACGTTTTAGAAAGCAGACTGAAAGATAACTATATCTGCGGATCAGTATTATGTACAGATGGGTGCAGTCCTAACATATACGTTAACGCGAAAAGCGGTCACGCAGACTGCTTTAACACACGTGCCGACCGGACATGCGTGCGCTCCTGGCGTTAACGCGGGAGGAAATTCGTGTTAACGCGATTCATTTCCGCATGGGTTCGGTCCATTCGCGCATTCACATGCCTACATGTGTAATACTCTATAGAGTGATACGGGTGGAGGACGTAAAATGGAGCTAGTTAAATTGCAGCGCATGTCGCCATATATACGTGTATGAAATGCAATGTTAAAATGTCACCCCGCATTAAAGGCTTCATATGAAATAAAACAAAGCAAATTACGGCGTAGACAGACAATAAGGTATTTATGAAAAATATCTCGTCAGTTTACTATATACTATAAAGAAACTAACATCATTACTTTCTAATTTTATTTATTGATTCTTAAATCATTTATTTGTGTATTTATTTCTTATTTGTTTAGGGGCATACGTGGTGTAGTGGTTAAGCGCTTGGCTTGCGGCGCTGACAATCCGGGTTCGATTCCTGGGTTGCGCCACTATGTTTAAAAGGTTGGTAGCCTCCTGCTTCCATGTTGCGATATAACTGAGATATTGTTGAAAGCCACGTAAAACACCAATTATTATTATTATTATTTTTATTATTATCCTAAAATAAAAAAGGATTTCATTATAGTCAATGTTCGGACATTGCGTTCAATATTTTTTTAAAATTCATTCCATAACTTGTAAGGGTTTGATTTCATTCTAAATATTTCACTTACACATTAGTATGTTTTATACTTAAATATACAATATATAAACATGTTAATATAAGTTGTAAGTTGTAAGCAAGCGAATATGACTGGCAATCACGTTCACGTGGCAGTCAAGCGCGTTAACGCGGCAGTCAAACGCGTTAACGCGGTCTGGAAATCAAGTTCACGTGGAAATCTGCCTAAACGCAAACTCATGTGCTCAGTAGTCATGAGCGCTCGAGAAAGGAAAACGTGACGTTAGCATAATGTTATGTTAGGAATGCACCCCACTGTAAGCAAAATAATGTATCCGAATACAAATTCACTTTAGTCCTTCAAAATTAAAATCGTCTTAAAGAATATCTATAAACTTGTGTAACATCATTTAAAATAAATGAAAACGGGTCCTACCAAATAAATATTATCTTGGAATGCCTAAGACAAATAATAGGTACACGTCGACTTAATATTTCACCCACCTCTATCATTTCATTATTCGGCTCGTAAGTGTTATTATAGTAACCTATTATGTATTGTTCTGCAGAATTTGACAGAAATGAAAGAGGAAATTTGCAGTCATTTTAGTTCACTTATTGAGTCGGAGATGATGATTGTCCGGGATGAGTTTTTTGTCAATGCACTAGAAATGAATGATGAAACAATCAATGGAATCCGAAATGCAATAATTCAGTTTGGAATGCAGTATCCAGATTTTGGCGAGAAAATTCCGTTATCATGGGCTTCTTTACAAAAGCGATTTGTAGAGCTGAAAATCGATGGCAATCTTGTTATTTCTTTGGATGTAATAAACAGATTTCCTGAATGTAAAGAAGTCAAATCAGAGGAATTGGAGTTGTTTCTCACCTTTCTTCATGATCTGGGGTATATTCTTTACTACAAAGATGCCAAACTGAAAGAATACGTGATTCTTGATCCACAGTGTCTAGTCGACGCCATAAAGTGCATCATTACTTGTAAACCATTTGGCATTCTGTTCTGGAGAAACTGGAGTTGGGATGAAATGAGAAAATCCGGGAAGTTAAAGATTTCCGAAGTCGTCCAGATATGGAAGAAGACAGACCAAAGTCAATTCTTTAACCATAAAGAACATCTCCTGGCAGTGATGGAAAAGCTGGACTTGATATGTCTCCCACAAGTGTACGACAGCATGGGGCATGACATCAAGAGTGATTACTACTATATCCCTTGTATGGTTGCCACCAATCCTCCTGAAGTACTTTCTGAAATACCATCTCAAGTCAGAAATGCCCTATCAAGTGGTAATTTGATCACGCTGTCATACGTCTTCAAAGATGTTTTGCCTCCTGCTATCTTTCACAGATTGATCTGTTGTGCGTTGTCCTTATGGCCTGTTGTAAAACCACATTTGTACCATGACTTTGTAATACTGGTGAGCGGTAGAACACACTTCATCATTTTTCGCAAGACAAGAAACCGGATAGAAATATCTATAGCACACAAATCTTCTACCACAAATGTTGACGTGGATTTGTGTAGAGTGATCCGGCAGTTCGTAACCCAGTATTTAAATCGCATAATTGCGATTTACAATCAGACAAGCGAAAAGAAGCATTCTGATTTCTACGAGATAGAATACAATACTTACTCCTTAACACACGGATTTGGCACAAGAGAGGTAGGAACATAATGTAATATATAATCCAGTTTTGGTAGCAGATGCTCATGATGACAAATTATATCTCTTCTCCGAGGTTCATTGATTGAATAGATTTTTGTAAAACCAATAATTGTTTCAAGAGAGGAACGTACAAGAAAAAGAGAAAACACCTGGAAAGTGCTAAGGGACATTATCATTCATTGTCAAATAAGTTACATAATCTAATTACAATAACTTTTGAATAATATTTCTTCTCAGAAACAAATGTACTTTCTTAGAATATTAATATGTTGCCTATAACAGGAATGTACTATTACAATATACACACACACCTACAGCCACCCCCCCACCCACACACACACACACACACACACACACACACACACACACACACACACACACACACACACACACACACACATATATATATATATATATATATATATATATATATATATATATATATATATATATATATATATATATATATATATATATATATATATATATATATATATATATATATATATATATATATATATATATATATATATATATATATATATATATATATATATATATATATATATATATATATATATATATATATATATATATATATATATATATATATATATATATATATATATATATATATATATATATATATATATATATATATATATATATATATATATATATATATATATTTCTTTTTCAGAATGAAGTCAGAGGAAAGCAATGCCAGCCAAATTGTCAAGGTAAATATTATTATACAATATACGAGATAAATCTGTAGTAAGCAATCAGACGAAATTCATTGAAAACTTAATCTTAAAACTCAAAAGTTTAAATGATGATAAAAATGTGCTGGTAAGCAGACGGCGAAAGGTTACAATGGTTAACGAACAGATGTTAGAGAAGAAAGAAATAGTTGATCATATGTCCTTTACCGTCATACTAACATTGCATCAATTACCTTCGTGTTGAAATGTGTATATTAGATAGAAAAACGGTGAGAAGCACATTAGGATATCTTTAAAGTCTGAAACATTGTATACAATGATGGACACCAAAACCCTGTGTTTAAATTTAAATCTTAGTTGTTCGGTCTTCTATCTGTCAACTACTGTACATAGATAATTCAATAACTAATATCGTAAACCTATCGCAAATTTCTTTGAAGGCGACATGTTGGTGCATTAACTCAAAAAGCAATCGGACAATTTAATATTTCATCTAAATGTGTACCCGAAAAGCCAAAAGAAGGAAGAAAAATGCTGAAATTTCCGTCCACGCTAATACTTTTGGTATACAACCTGTCTATTGTGGTTCTGATTTATATTCAGCCTGTACCCAAGATTTATCTAAGTGCAACTTATTTCCGTTTGATACAAAAATTATTTACTGGTAATAAAGGATAAAGAGTTTTGGTATCTTGATAGGACTGGCCGAACATGAGAAAAGACAACCACTGGATGACGTAATGGTGATGTATATTGCTAAAGTCATGAATCCGGAGCTGTTGACACTACTTACAGCACATCTAGATCTAAGACAGACTGTCTTAAAAGGTATTGAGCGCGACTTCGATGAACTAGGATGGACAGTGCATTGTATAATGCTGTTAGACATATGGAAAAGAAAACAAGATCCACCATTTGTCATTGGTCAACTGCAAACAGTGTTAGTCGACAGTCCACTGGATTCCCATTTACTTTGTCAGGTAAATGCCGATATATTTTAGTCGATGTTGCAATAGAGAAGTTAAGAATACCAGTGTTAAAGTATGCCTCTCAAAAGAAATGATAAAAGCGTAGGAACATCAAAACAGTTTTAATGAAAGTGTAATTGAAATACCGACTTAACACAACCAAATTAATAACAGTAGCCAATATATTCGTGTGATTAATTGGTTTGTGTGCCAACATGTCAGCTACAAAATATATGGTAATACTTATGGGTTGCCATCAGTATCGGTTACTCGACGTCTGATAAAATGTCATTTTGATGTATCTTTGTTAACCGCAGTATTGAAATGTTTGCGTAATAGTTGATTTATTCTTTATCAAGGATTATAGAAATATGAGTATTTGTAAGAAACCTCCTCCCATCCCCAATTTTACTTTTGCGTTTTTTACAGGCACTTCGAGATAAAAGAGATCCACAAATCCGTGAGTTATATTCTCATTTTACAATTATATAAACTTTCAATTCCTGTGTTTTATAAAGGAACATTTATCGTTAAATAAGTTTTCTGACATTGAATTAGGAGAGTGAAGTAAAATAAGATATTCGTATTACATCTTATTATAATTCACCATCTCAATTGTGTATCAGATGAATATCGCAGTACAA
>CM068592.1:2916218-2945566 GCA_035048485.1 Pteria penguin
GGAATAACATACTAATGTTAAGAATTTCCGGAACGCAATATGTGATCTACGGTTGAAAATTCAGCCATTAGACGAATCATTCTAATATAAACTGTGTGTATATAGTGCATTTTACGACTAGAAATATGGTTATATACCTGTCAAAGAGATAATTATGCCGCTATATTCATACATAATACACACGAACATTGCAAATTACTTCGCATTTTGAAGTAAATATATTACATTAACAATTCAGAATATGGCTGAAACAAAGCAGATTCATTTATTTAACCCATCAGTGCCTCTTCGTTGTTTACCTCGAAACAATTACTACCGGCATGTCCTCGACCTTGTATTTGGTGTCGTCTGCACATCTACTCATATATTAAACTGAAGTGTGAATAATTGTTTTATTTTATTTTTTTTTCTATTTATATATTGATTTATTTATTTTTGTTTTATGTCAATTCAATATTTGTTTTACTTCTGTCGCCATGCACACAACTGTCCACAAAAGTTTATGCTAGATTTGTCCAAATATGGAAAACGTACTCATGCTTGTACTCCATGTTCAATCAAACAAGTGGAAGAAAGATAGAAGTGTAAGTGGATTATGCAAGGTTTCTGGAATAATAAATGATAAAAAAAGTTTAAACACTAGTATTTATTGATCAGTCGAAATAATAATGCAACAAGCAAGAATGCAAAAAAAAAAAAAAAAAAAAAAAAACAAAAAAAAAAGCAAAAAAAAAAAAAAAAAAAAAGAAAAAAAAACAAAAAAAAAAAAAAAAAAAAAAAAAAAACTAAACAAAAACAAAAAAAGGGAAAAAAAAAGAAGAAGAATGTCAAAATAGGAAAAAGTCAAGGTAGTGGCAGCTTTTTACAGTTAGATGCATGTAGCAAGTTGAAAACGTGTATGGTGAGTTTTCTTTACAACAAAATATGGATGAAGATGTAAGCTTGTGTTCAATGGTTAGATCAACGTCTCATTCAGCTCTCGCTATATTGGTGCCAACGCTGTTATACATGAAGTACTACAAGTCCTCTTTCGATCGACAGGTGGCGCCAGAATGGGTAAGAATAACTCTCAAAGCGTAGCCCTATTTGAAAATCTTCTCCCAGAAGCACTGTACGTATGATAAAATAAGTGGAATTTAGGTGATCTAGAAGGATGTTATGTTTCAAGTTTCTATTACACCCCCTAAAAACACTGTAAATACTCTAAATAAAGTGCGTATGGTCGCGATTAATGATGACATATAGTTATATAAACACTATCTTAATTACAGTCACCATTGCCAACATCAAACACACCATGAACAAGCACTGCAATCTCATATTCTAAATCCTTTCTCGCATGTCCATCGCTCTTTATTGCCAACCTTCAACAGAAACTCAAACGTGAAATGCATGTCTGTATCAGTCCAACCTTACTACGAATAAAGATAATTTTGAATTATTGCCTATTAATTGCACCAAGAAAATCTGAGTTTAACACAAATGATTCCTTCACACTACATTAAGAACTACTTGAAAAGAATCAATGTGCCATATCCAAAGAAAGATAAATCTTACATGTGTTAAAATATCATTTACATCCAATAATATAATTGTTGCTTTGGAATAAATTCTGCTATATGGGATCAATCCGTATCGATCTGTTTATGTAATTATAAATACATCATTAAATAATTAATCAATGCATTTATTTATTGATATACATTTTATCAGTTATACAATTCTGGGTTAGTGGTTAAGCATTCTAATACCGGATTGCACCACGCCATCGAGCAGTTTTCTACGTCCATGATGTCACCAAATGACTGTAAAACTGAGGTGAAACACTAATCATCACAAAACAGCCAGTTAAAACCCCATTTTATTATTTTGAGGGGGGGGGTGGCCTCTTAGTCAGGGTTCAAACACCTTACTAACAGAGCTACGCTGGCTTCGTGGATTTATCATGTTACTAACAACATGGTGTATACTGCAGCTATGATATAGGTGTGAGCTTGATTTGCGATTCATCATTTCTTTATTTTGTGTCTATGGTGGTTGATGTCATACTCTCAGGTTTTTTCTATTGAAAAGTTGCAATCAAATAAACAACGAAGAAGTACAGATCAATTATCCATTGTCGAAGTCTACAAGAGGGGGGGGGGGGGGGGGGCGAAAAAATGAATTTTTCCAAAAAAACCGTTGCGAATCCCGGTTGCATGCAACACCCCGTACAACAGTTATTTGTAAACATTTTGACTTCGGTAAAGGTCGCAATGCCCATATAACTAAGAATCAAATTGGCTCATATTTTGGGCATTCATTGACACATTGACAAACATCTTTATTTTTGAGTGTATGCCATTACTAACTTTACCTCAAATTTCCGAAAGTACACAGTGAATAAAATCCATCATGGCCGACCCCAACACGCAAAGTGATGGTGAAGCGGGAACTAAACGGGATCACAATCAAACCAAACCTGATTTATTAAATATTCTTTGGAACCACTAAACAATACAAAGATCAATGTATGGATCACGCAGTCCTACAAAGCATTATCTCGTATACAAAGAATACCATCAGGGCTATGGGGTATATATCTGGTATACAGAGAATACCATCAGGGCTATGGCGTATATATCTGGTATACAGAGAATACCATCAGGACTATGGCGTATATATCTGGTATACAAAGAATACCATCAGGGCTATGACGTATATATCTGGTATACAAAAAATACCATCAGGGCTATGGCGTATATATCTGGTATACAAAGAACACCATCAGGGCTCTGGCGTATATATCTGGTATACAAAGGATACAATCAGGGCTATGGCGTATATTTCTGGTATACAAAGCACACCATCAGGGCTATGGTGCATATATCTGGTATAAAAAGAACACCATTTGGTCTATGGCGTATATATCTGGTATAAAAAGAACACCTTCAGGGCTATGGCATATGTATCTTGTATATAAAGATTACCATCAGGGCTATGATGTATATATCTGGTATACAAACAATATCATCGGGACCATGGCGTATATATCTGGTATACAGAGAATACCATCAGGGCTATGGCGTATATATCTGGTATACAGAGAATAAAATTAGGGCTATGGGGTATATATCTCGTATACAGAGTATGTCATCGTGGCTATGGCGTATATATCTGGTATACAGAGGCTATGGCGTATATATCTGGTATACAGAGAATAAAATTAAGGCTATGGGGTATATATCTCGTATACAGAGTATGTCATCGTGGCTATGGCGTATATATCTGGTATACAGAGGCTATGGCGTATATATCTGGTATACAGAGAATACCATGAGGGTATGACGTACAGATGGGTGCAGTCCTAATATAACATGCACGTTAACTCAAAAAGCGGTCACGAGGACTGCTTTAGCATACGTGCTAGGACTGCTCGACCGGACGCGCGTGCGCTCCTCGCGTTAATGCGGGAGGAAATTCGCGTTAACGCGATTTATTCCCGCGTGCGCTCGACCCAGTCGCACGTTCACATGTCTACATGTATATTTGTAATTTTCTTTGCAATACGGATGGAGAAAATTAAATGGACCTAATTAAATTACCACGAATGTCGCTATAAAAACGTGTATTAAATGTAATGTTAAAATGTAAACCTACATTAAGGATTTTATATGTAATACAACAAAGGAAATTATCGCGTAGACATGCAATAAGGTATTTATTAAAAAAAAAAAAAAAAAAAACTTCGTCAGTTTATACCAGCATGATTAGATTCTAATTTCATTTATTTACATACTTTTAATTAGTTTATGTTTTTATTTCTTATTTGGTTATTCTAAATATTTATACCTAATTTATTTATGTATTTACATGTATTTCTTATTTAAGTATTCATTATTATTATTTTTAATTAAGCTATTTTCTATAATAAATGAAAATAATAATAATCATCATTATTATAATATTTATTAATTTTTATTTCGTTATTATTATTATATTATCCTAAAAGAAGAATAAATTTCATTCAAGTCAATGTTCGGAAATTGCGTTCAATATTTTAAAAATTCATTCCCTAACTTGGAAGGGTTTTATTTAATTCTAAATATTTTACTTACATATTAGTATGTTTTTTATATATAAATATACAATGCATATATCGATTCTTCTTCAAAACCTTCTATATGAACATGTTAATACAAGTTTTAAGTTGTACGCAAGCGAACGTGGCTGTCAAACACGTTCACGTGGCAGTGAAGCGCGTTAACGCGGCGGTCAAGCGCGTTCACGCGGTCTCGAAATTAAGTTCACGTGGAAATCTGCGTTAACGCAGACGCGTGTGCTCAGCAGTCCTGAGCGCACGAGAAAAGCAAACTTCACGTTGACGCGACGTTAACATAATGTTATGTTAGGACTGCACCTCACTGTATATAATTGGTATACAAAGAATAGCATCAGGGCTATGGCGTATATATCTGGTATACAAAGAATACCATCAGGGCCATGGCGTATATATCTGGTTTACAAAGAACACCATCAGGGCTATGGTGTTTATATCTAGTATACAAAGAATACCATCAGGGCTATGGCGTATATATCTGGTATACAAAGAATACCATCAGGGCCATGGCGTATATATCTGGTATACAAAGAATACCATCAGGGCTATGGGGTATATATCTGGTTTACAAAGAATACCATCAGGGCTATGGTGTTTATATCTAGTATACAAAGAATACCATCAGGGCTATGGCGTATATATCTGGTATACAAAGAATTACATAAGGGCTATGACGTAAATATTTGGTATACAACAAATACCATCAGGGCTTTGGCGGATATATCTGGAATGCAAAAAATACCATCAGGGCTATGGCGTGTATATCTGGTATACAAAGACTATCGTCAGGTGTATGGCGTATATATCTTGTATACAAAGAATACCATAATGGGTATGGCGGATATATTTGGTATGCAAAGAATACCATCACTGCTATGGCGTATCTATCTGGTATACAAAGAATACCACGAAGGGCTATGGCGTATATATCTGAGGAGTCCAACCTGAATTGTAGAAAACAATTATTGGTAACATACGCCCACTTTCTGATAGCACACTCACAAAAAATACAGAATGCGACCGAAAACATCTCAAATATAAAGGAAGTAATGAATCCCACAAGATATGGATTGCCAGGGTACGCTAGGCAATTAAAATCAGAGCTTAGAGATTACCATAACTCGATAAGCGAGTTAACAATATCTCAAGGATTACTGCTTTATCGGAGTAGGGTCGTGGTACTACATGTGATCAGATCCGATATGCTAACAAGCATACATGAAGGACACTTGAGACTTAACAAATGCCGCACAAATGTCAGTATTGTGGCCAAGAATTACCAAAGATTTACAAAATTTGATCGAAATTTGTGATTTCTGTCAGAAACAGATAGCCGCTTACAACTACACAATTGCAAAGTCGACAATGGTAAAACGTAGCTGCGGAGTTATGAGAAAATGATGGCAACAATTTCTCGTAGTAACAGACTGTTACTCGCGTTTTCTAGAAATGGCTTAGATGCAAATTATCATAAAATCTCAAGTAATCGGCAAATTACAAAACATGTTCGACTGATGGGGTGTTCCCGAGGAAATAATCTCAGTTAACGGCTCCAATTCTACTTGGGAAGAATTCAAACCTTTTGCGGAAAAGTACAAATTCTGTCAAACTTTCTCGTTGAGCCGACAGCGCAGTAAAATTCACAAAGAACATACTACGTCAGAGGGACATATTTGCAGCCTTAATGCCGTACAGAGTTACTCCGATTAGAGTTACCGGTTTTAACGCAGCGGATATATAATTAACAGTCGAAAAAGCAGGACAGCCGTACGTTTATAACCGAAAACTTTTAAGCCTGAATGGCCTGATTCGGACCAAATTTGGTCACGTGACGCCAGATACGGGGAGCACATGCGGGAGTCTCACGATAAAAGGCATGAATCTCAACCACTTACTATCCTAGAGCAAGAGACAGCGTGCGCCTTGAGACAGATAAACAAGATACATGGGGCACTATTGGTATCATCAAAGATCGCATTCCACAGACACGCTCTTACATAGTTGATACTCCTATAGGATCGTTTCGCTACAACAGGCGATTCATTGAGGGGACACTGTATAATCCATACAGTGAAACCCTGTTCAAACCAGCGACATCGTTGGGATTTGACAACACGTGTGATGTCGCCAGACCGAATTCCTTTTGGTCGAAACCAACAGCTCTGATAACTCATGACTATGACACTAGTTAATCAAATGGATTGAAGAAGGTGGAAAACAATACAAATTACTTTCTTTCCATTGAAAAAGCAAACAAACTAAAAACAGTCATAACAAAGTTTTATAGCAATACAGGAGAAATAGTAAATGAACAGTGGAAAATATCAAAACGACAAAAAGAATATTATGAAACACTTTTAAAAAAGCAACAATCCAGATACTGAAAATATCAAACAATTAATAGAAAATACAAACACTGATCTGTATTAAGCAAGAATTACATGAAGAATGGCATAATGCAATGTTCAGCATGAAACTGAATAAATGTCCGGGTCCAGATGATTTAACAATAGAATTTTACAGGAAAGTCTATGAATACTTGAATGTTTTTTGATAAAATCACTAAATGAAGGATATGAAAATGTATTTTTCAATAACAAAAAGAACAGGAATATCATCATTAATGTAGATGAATTAACTTAGATCTAGCTAACTGGAGACCAATAACAAATTTAAACATTGATTACCAAATTGCCGCATACAGTTTTGCACAACGAATTAAACCTGTAAAATAACTAATACTGATCAAACTGGCTCACTATCCCTGGGCATCTGATCTCACTCCATCAAGGGTTCACATATGCTCTTCGAGTAGACATTTTTCTTTTTCAATGTATGTCCTTTGGATTCATGATTTTGGACTTGCAGTTTCAATCTATCCATCATCTTTACATTATAAAAGGTGGAACCATGAGCTATAATGTCAGATAATTACATAATATTATAGATTGTGCTGAAAGTTTTGAAGTAAATAGCACAATATTATTTTTAGACTTCACTAAAACCTTTGATATCTTAGAATGGAACATCATGTTAACCACACTGAAGTATTTTCGATTCCAAAGTTCTTTTATAAAAATGGGTAAAGAGGTTTAAAATTATTTCCAGGGCATGATAAAGACTTCAAATTTCTCAACTAGCAGATTACACTACATTTTTTTCTAAAGTCAAACCAATACATTAGCAGAGCACTGACTATTATTGAAATATTTTATAAATTATCATGATTTATAATTAATAGATCAAAATCACAAGGAATAAAATTGGACAATAATAAAAATTTTCATTGATAAAGACTTTGAAGGGATAGATTGGAGCAGGCAAACAATAAAACAATTAGGAGTATTTTGGCACAGATATAAGTGAGGCAACTAAATATAATTGAGAAAATGATATTAAAAAGTAAACATTTTAATAAATTCCGGGAAACCAAGAAACCTCACAATAGAGGTCTGACCTTTCAACGTACCTCATCGACCAAAGTGTACCCAAGACGGATTATTTATTTCGATAATAATTAGAATAAAAATAATATATTGATGATATAATTCGTGTTTTATTGGTGTATATCATCATTCAATTTATATGAATTGTACAAACCGTTTTTACAAAATATCACAATTCACCGACTTGGTACTTACTAATTCATAAAATTTGTTCCCAGAAGCATGCTACATGTCCGAGATAAATCTATGTCCTATATAATTACTCTAGAGTAGTCGAATAATGGTAGCAGTGGCAGCTTTAGGAGGTAGTCTCTGGTACAGTTTCCATAGGCCAGAACATTAAGACAGGATTCTCCTTTCACTTGCATTTGAAATATTATATGAAATCCATTTTAATCACTTCTCTCTCTCTCTAAGATGTGGGAACTGTCAACAGATATAAGTTCAATGACATCATGGCATGATATACAATGTAAAAATGGTGGATAAATCCAAACCATAAGTCTAAAAATCATGAAACCAGAGGACATACAAAATCAGTGAAAATGAAAAACAAGTGGAAAATATACAACGGTATTAATATAAGTAATAGCAAATTCCTAGCCGTGGCATATTGTCCATGCGTCGATTTGAATTTATCAGTCAAACCGTCACCGAACAACACAACAGTGAGATGACATTTTGATTTGTCAATGCGAGGAGATGCTTTACTAGACAATATACCATGGCTATGTAGTTGTTATTCCTTTTTCTATTATAATAACATATATAATCAGACAAGAAATGACTGGTGCAAGCAACAAGGAGGGACAAAAAAAAAAAAAAAAAAAAAAAAATAATTGAGAAATACAATGAGAAGAGGAAGAAGAAAAAACAATCAAACATAAAAAAAAAAACTTCTAAGAGAAAAAGATATGAAGAAAAAGCTTTTGATATATCAATTAAATATAAAACGAAAATTGTGCAGGCTGACTTTAAGTCCTCATGTTCTTCAACATCATCCCAATTATCATCTGATCATCTGTACAATTGAATAAGGAGGAAAATATGGAAATTTTGATATAAAGCTTATTGTCTATTTTGATGTATGTGTGTTTAAAAAGAGAGAGATTCAAATATATTCACAGTATTAGAGACTCCTCCTTCGAACACTCGGATCAATTTTAGGTCAATGGCTTTATTCTGGAAATGTAAATAAAGCACACCTGTTGTGCTGAATCATGCATGAGATAGACACTGATTTGCAATTATGCGTTCAAATTATGGATGAGTTTCCTGACAATAATTTTGTCCAAAGTTAAAGGTTGTGACAACACTTATGCCTAGTTATAATTTAGACATTCTGAAACAGCGATCCGTTTTGGGTCAACTTTTACTTGTATATACGTGTTAGACACGTTCTTTCTCGATGCGGTATGCTTAACGATCAGACTTCAAAAGCAGGGTACCGATCAAAGGATTACAGATCCCTCAATGGTTTCCAAGGGTCTGCCATTGGATGAAATTACTGTGTTGTTTGTCCCGCTGTTTCCATCATTGAATGAGTGAAGTAATATTGGCGAGATTTACAGCGATCAAATTTCTATTATTAATGTAAGACGACAATCTCTGTGTAAATAGATTTTGATGAAAGTGATTATTGTGATTGTGTTTTGGATCCATGTCCTATACTTAGATTTTATAGAAGACAATAATTATGTCAGTCACATTCTCAAGACAGTGAATGTCACTATAAAAAAATCTAGCAGCATTTTGAGTTTATTCAACAAATTATCAGTGATATCATTTATGTAGAGCTGAAATAGACAGTGTCAGAGAAGTAAACCCTAGGACACATAGCTCTCTCCTTAGACTGCTAACGTGGTTCACTTTTCGGTCATTTTGTTTCAACACTGCTCTTCAAATATTTATATCTTATGTGAATTCCAATCATTCGGCCACGAGCATCACTAAAAGAGACATAAGCTGTCGAAATGCGCATCTGGTGCACCACATTGAAAGGTATATATGTTCTATATTTATTTACACTACCACATTGATACTAGCAAACCTTTGAGAAAAACGATCAAGTTCTCTCTGTTGATGTCTTTTATTCAAGCGATCTTCAATCCAATTACACATATCAATATTGAAACCATAGTCTCTTAATTTTTTAACAGATCTTATCAAACGTCCTAGACATGAAATATAAATCTTACATCATTAACTTTTTCTATGTTTCCAATTATAGTGTTATAATTCTCTATAAGATTAATAGCAATAGCGTCATTTTACAAAGGAAATTACAGTCTACAACAAAATTAAACAGATATTCAAAAAATTGTTTTCTCAGCGACTGCTTTACATACAGTATAGGAAAGTGAAATTCTTCTGTAGTCGGAAACACTGATATTATCTTTATTATCATATACAGGAGTAACATTAGCGCTTTTCCATATGAAAGATTTTATTGCAATAGAAGACGGGACATTGTTAGAGCACAACCACTTATATCACCAAATACATTCTACTTATTCAGATCTAGAGTTTTAAAGCTGGTCTATAACATCATCAGTAACAATTTCAGACATAACAATAACATCATCGGTAATATCAACATTACAATCAAAGGCAAAGTGATGATGAAGTTCATGAACTTGAAAAAAAAAAAAACAAACAAAATGAGCTATTCATTTTGCGTGGGGGCTACGTGAACTGTTCTTATTCATTCTACAAACAGATCTGGCAATGCGTCACCATTGACTTGGAGGAATAATATTATCAGTTATCTGACACTGGTGCACAAGATCGACTACCTCATTTGTGAATTCTGCGGACTTCGCCTAATGGCAATGACGTTGATAGTTTGTTGTTTTTGCCTCTACATATGCTCCATCACGTTTTCTCATTTTAATCCTAAAGAATTTTACAGGAAAGGGTTATCAGTTGACCATGTAATAGTGTATAATTACGGATATTTCATCAACAGAGCTGTTGTTGAATATTGAAATCTACATCATGTAATTCACTACTCAAATCTCCGTCTGCCTGCTTATAGTTTCTTATGGTACTCTTAAAACGTATATCCTTAGCTCAAAAGTTTCCAAGCTAAACAGCCTCCACAGAAATTGGATAGTGTGAACTACACATCGATGTATGAATATATTTATTTCTAACAAAACATCTGTTGTGTGTGATATAGAACTCGATACAGGTACCAGGACTTAACATATTAGGTGAACAAAACTTAATCTCTCACGAAATAATTTTCATACCGTATCTTATCAAAAGTCTCTTAAATATAATTGATATAATTTATCGTTCAGTAGTATGTTGATATTAAGATCATCCGTGATTATAACTGGTAAGTTTATTTGTAAGTAATATTTGTACTGAGGAACGGGGTGATCTATACTACACAGACAAGAAAAAAAAACCCAATGAGTACAACACTGTTAAAATACTCAATAGAATTATATAAACAACTATAAATGCTGATGAGTTGGTTCATAATTAGTACCTTCTTTGTAGAACTGATCATGTACATAAAATGTGTTCATCAGTACATCAATACATGGCATTTGCATAAATGGAAACAGAAATGTACAAAGAGAAACAAAATGTCAAGCCAATATCACAGAACCCTATTAGAACATGTATTATTCCCTATATGGTTTATCTGGTATTATTTCTAGAATGTATATTTCTAGCTAATTTGTATCTTATATACTTTAATTTTCTCGTAATCGCCGAAAACTGAATATTTGTTAGAACTCTTCTACTCAAGATTCATGAATTCATTGAAAGTGCATGCTTGTATGATTTTTCATAAGCTTTTGTTTGAATTTAATACCATTCACTAAACTGTTTAATTTGAATAAATAACATAATTTCAATGATAATTCACTGAATAAAGAGGAATCATTGATCAGATCACTGGATAGATACTACGACATATACATTTGGCTTGTAATTCAAGTGGCCCTATTTAACACTGTTATATGGATTTCCGTAATGTGACAACTTAGAGCTCTCTCCATTCAGACAATATTCTAGCTAACGTTATATATGAACTCATACAAACTTCTTATAATTATTCTGGTAGTCTACTGTAATATTTTGTATCAAACATATAGATTCTATATTAACTTGGTTTGTTGTTAGATTTTATTCCTTATAAAGAAACAGTTTGAAGCATGATAAACCTCAAAGGCGCAGATCATCGGACGGTAGCTGTGGTAAAGTATGTAAAAGAGAAAACAGAAGACATCTGACAAAGCTGTATAACACAAATCACCAAGGACCCCCCCCCCCCCCACACACACACACACACGGCTATAAGAAAAAATACACGGAACGACATTACAAAAATATTGCGGTTACGATACCGACTTAGGACGGTCAATTGAGGTATCAAACGTCATTCAAATTGGTGTGGTACACCGGTTTACGGGCGCCCACCTTCCCACTCACCGCAACACTCAAAGCAGCACGATCAAAGGATAACCATTTAAAAATTTATAAATAATCTTCTATATAGAGAACAAGGATTAACAGGTTTCTCGGTTGGAGAGGTCATAAACCTTTATTAGTCAAGAAAAATATTATAGAATGATATGATGCCATCAAAATATATTAGGAGACACAAATAAACCGCTCGTCTGTAAGCCGGCTCAGATCGATGGGAGTCCCGACTAACAGTCAGAGGGGACGATGATCAGGACCTTCTCTCCTCTGACAAGGTTTTGACAAGACCCTTCATAGAGTCCCCACCACCTTGTTAGTCACGTGCAACGCTCAAGTAAAAGTCTGCATTGGGTTGTAGAGGGAACCAATACAATACCTATGGTCGTAGCGATGATCTCGGGGTCATACCGTCGATGTCGAAGGCGTTTAAGAAATTTAGAACCAGCCGATATTAAATTATAGGAACCTTGGACCATCCTTAGATTGTGCAATAGATCACCGTAGAAATTGGAATGGGAAATTCCTCTGGATACATATTGTTGAAAAGCAACATTTCTGAATTTAGATGAAATCTCTGAATGAGATCTATAAAATTTACCAAAAACTTTTTGAAGTTTATGAAATCTACAACCCTGAAAATACTTTGAGAGTACTTTGAATGAAGAGATTCACAAACTTACTTGTTTCAGTAAAACGGAAGCATGCAAAAGGTTGGCCTACAACCTTAAGACTTGAGCATATCTGTTCCAAAATCCCTAATATTAACACGTTTGATGACAAATCAATTAGGAATATAAGCAGACACGATACAGGAGACAGCTACTGAACCTGTTCATACTTCTTCCAAGCAAAGTCTATCTTCTGATGTACATCATGTTTTGTTTAAACATACTTGCATTTTCGAAATTTTCTTTTATTTTTATGTGAAAGTGTAATATCATAAAGTGAAGTAATTGTGTCGTTCTGCGTCTGTGTATGACAGAATGTTGGTCAGTTTCAGATTTTATATAAAGCACATACAAAGCAATGGCACGCATGTAAGTATTTTGCCTTTCAATATTGAAGATGCCAATAGATTTATTTCATTATTTGTTCGGGATTTTTATCTTGTGCTTCTATTAGATATGAGATATCTTATTCCACACATTATTCATTGTACTCTTCATTGATGTTGGGTAAGATACACACCATTCATTCTACTGTTCACTAATGTTAAGTAAGATACCCACCATTCATTGTACTGTTCACAGATATTGGGTAAGATACACACCATTCATTCTACTGTTCACTGATGTTGGGTAAGATACACACCATTCATTCTACTGTTCACTAATGTTAGGTAAGATAACCACCATTCATTGTACTGTTCACTGATGTTGGGTAAGATACACATCATTCATTCTACTGTTCACTGATGTTGGGTAAGATACACACCATTCATTCTACTGTTTACTGATGTTGGGTACGATTCCCACCATCCATTCTACTGTTCACTAATGTTGAGTAAGACTCTGATCTTTCATTATTCTGTTCACTGATGTTGGATAAGACTCACTCCGCCCATTGTACTGTTTACTTGATGTTGGTTAAGACTCAAACCATCCATTGTATTGTTAACTGATGATGGGTAAGACTCACACCACCCATTCTACTGCTCACTTTATGTTGGGTAAGACTCACACCATCCATTGTACTGTTCACTGATGTTGGGTAAGACTCACTCCGTCCATTGTACTGTTCGCTTGATGTTGGGTAAGACTCACACCATCCATTGTACTGTTCACTGATGTTGGGTAAGACTCACACCATCAATTGTACTGTTCACTTGATGTTGGGTAAGACTCACACCATCCATTGTACTGTTCACTTGATGTTGGGTAAGACTCACACCATCCATTGTACTGTTCACTTGATGTTGGGTAAGACTCACACCATCCACTGTACTGTTCACTTGATGTTGGGTAAGACTCACACCATCCATTCTACTGCTCACTTGATGTTGGGTAAGACTCACACCATCCATTGTACTGTTCACTGATGTTGGGTAAGACTCACTCCGTCCATTGTACTGTTCGCTTGATGTTGGGTAAGACTCAAACCATCCATTTTACTGTTCACTGATGTTGGGTAAGACTCACACCATCCATTGTACTGTTCACTTGATGTTGGGTAAGACTCACACCATCCATTGTACTGTTCACTGATGTTGGGTAAGACTCACACCATTCATTAAACTACTCATTTGATGTTAGATTTGATGCGTAAGACTCAAAGAATCCATTGTACTGTTCACTTTGTTGGGTAAGATACATACCATCTTTTGTACAGTTCTCTGATGTTGGGTAAAACTCACGTCATTTATTGTACTGTTCACTGATGCTTGGTAAGACTTGCACCATCCATTGTACTGCTTACTGATGTTGAGTAAGACTCTGACTATTCATTATTCTGTTCACTGATGTTGGGTAAGACTCACTTCATCCTTTGAACTGTTCACTTGATGTTGGGTAAGACTCACACCATCCATTGTACTGTTCACTGATGGTTGGTAAGAGTGGCACCATTCATTGTACTGGTTACTAATGTATTAAACAGTTTTTGATGGGGTCCGTTGTCACGAAGAAGTCAGGGGTTACAAGCGGTATTGATTATGACGTCATAATGAGATTTTATTCTTCTTTACGTCATCCTTGCTAGAATGTATCAAATGTCTTATCACAAAGACAATACATGTGAAAACAGTCGAACACTATCGCCATTGTTTTTACAAGGATAGAAATGGACGAGTTGTTACTATTGCCTGTAAAATATCGAAATTTTATGTTTAATTTGTTTTAAGATATGGACTAGATTACAGTTTTTGTCTACGCTACTAACTCTGACTGGCGTTACCTGCTCCTGCTTGCTATCGCTGCGCAAAGAAACAAGTGACCAATGCCATTCTGTAGAACTAGCTTTATTTATAGCACAGGCGGTAAGGGCAGATAAGAAGCTGCACACACTGCATGTAGATATATATATATATTTTTAAATTTGTCTGCAGTAGCATACAGAGCATAGGTACACTGTGCCTGATGTAATTTACGAGAGGCTTGTGATGTTAAGTTAAATGATGTTAAATGACTGAAACAAAACGAAATCAAGTGACATAAAAATAAACGATAACGCGTCATTTGAACATATCTAGCTTAGATATTTTAAAATCTTTTTTGACATATTTTATTTCTTCTTTTTTGAACAGAAATCTATATCTAAATATATTATTATTATATATTATTATTATATGTATTTCGAAGATTGCGCGACCGGTTTCCATATTGGCGATTATATGTCAAAGTAGGCTTTGCTCGCGTGTGTTACAAGGATTCTACTATGATTTCTCCAAATAAGGCGATATGTCACGAGGTATTCCCCTTATTTGGAAAAAATCACATGGAGTGCGATTGTAATTCATAAACGGCTTGCGTCATTACGGCGAATGAATATTTTAATACACACAATAAGCGACAAAATAATAAGAAGTGTTTGGGGCAATATATTGATAATTCAAGTTAAGCAGACCAACGAAAAAACCTATTTCTGTGCAACGACATTTCGATAACAAAAATAACAAATCGGGTTTTGCAAAAAAAAAAAAAAAAAAAAAATCACTTCTTCAAGTACTTAGAGACAGGTACTACTTTGTAACGTGATTTGAGATTGGCGGTGCAAAGGTAAATTTTTTAAGATCCCTGAAAGATTGTGCAGCAAACGCTCGACGCCTTAAAAACTAACAAAGTCTAAGTCAACTAACTTTATCCACGGTAACTTTGTGAATGTGATGGATTTACCCTTTTTAAGGCCTAACCCTAGCCCTTTTTAAGGAACAATGTGAGTGCGGATGTGTGTGTGTGTGTGTGTGTGTGTGTGTGTGTGTGTGTGTGTGTGTGCGTGTAATTGTGGGTGTATGTGTGTGGATTTCTTTCCTGTTTTCCGTTTTCTTCATTTTCTTCTCTTCTTGATTTTTTTCTTTTGTCTGCGAATAAATGAAAAATAAAGAAACAGAAGAAACACAGTTGGAGAACTAAAATATGTAAGAAAATAGAAACGCAATTATGTGACTGTTGTATATACTGAAACCTCGCCTGTAAGACAACAGGAAATGATAGCGAAAAATGTCCCCTGAAACATTAAGATATACATGTACTGAGTAACTTTATGAACAGTCAAAGCGGCTGAGGGATCCCCTGGAATATATATAAGACTCTGCACTTAGATGTGTAACCAGCAAACAGCAATTAAAACAGTCACCACTGAAGGCCCTCATACCTATGTAGACAATAGAATAATCATTGCTGTAAGATGCCGTGTGAGCAGGCGTAACGCAGTCTGTGTTTGACTCGTAGCCAAAGGGAAATAATCATATGAAAAAAAAAAAAAAAAAAAACTGCAATAAAACACGACAAACCGTTGTCCTAGTTATCGTTCTCATTGTCTCAGTTATCGCTGTCGACATCAATGTCTAGTTATCATTGTCGGTCTTATAGGCTGACATACTGGTGCTATACTATAGACCCACCAATAATATTCATTGACATCGTCGCAGTTATCGTTGTTGACGTCATCATTTCGGTAATCACTATCATGGATCAACTACTGACTATATCCTTATACACAAAGCACTGGATCAACTATTGACTGTATATCTGTATACAACAAGCCCTGGCTACTGGCTACTACAACTACTTGTTGTACATGTGTATTGCATATTAATGTAACATTCTTAGTACTAGAATGTCGAAGATGTAACCGCTACAGTGAGAGATTCATTCTATTTGTGTAGGCGCTGATCTTAGTATTTATATGTGTAGGTGCTAATCTTTGTATTTTAAAGGTCGAGAATTCAAATTTTTACCATTATAGAACAAAAAAAAAAAAAAAAATTCTTATGTATTTTAGTTCGAGAATTCAAATTTTTACCATTATAGAACAAAAAAAAAATTCTTATGTATTTTAGTTGATATACCTTTTATTTCTGATATTTATAATAAAAATAAAGGTACTGTACACAAGGTATGATGTTTTTAATTCCACAGACTTGTTCTTTACCGGTTTAACATAATTTTTGAAAGAGATCAGCGACGTCGTTGTGCGATTGTACTTGTTAAAAAGGTTGGCAACCATTTGCTTACATGCCATAGAGCTAAAACTTATTTAAAGCAAAATAATTACCGAATCAGTGGAAGATCTAAATAAGTCTGTCAGAAAATTTGAAAATGTAAAGCGTTCAGATAGTAAATGTTGTTCCTCTCATGAACGTATACTTGTCGCCACCACTTCACGACCAATTGACCACACCAACACAAGAATACATTTTACACCAGACTCACAAGACAAAGCTTTTTACACCGCGATTTCCACCACCACTATATCGTTAATCACCATCGCCATCATTACTATATTTAGAAGAGCAGCATGTCGCTCTACTTTCCTATGATCAAGCTTGACTCGCAACAAGTATTTCAAATTACTTATGTTAAATTAAAAGAACATTTGACCAAACCACAACCATAGAAAATTTGACAATACTTCAACCACAAAACAGCGTTTGATATAATACCACCTAGATATTTGACAATACCTCCGCACTGCCTTGGTATTTGAAACAACCACCATAAGAACACTATTGTAAACTTAGAACTACATTATCGTTTCATAAAAATATTCGTACAACACTCCTACCTTTTCATATTTCAATCCCAATCACCACTGCCAACATACATGCATTTGGCACCACAAGAGAATCTAACGTCACTAGAATACGAATAATTGACACTAACATAAATAACTGACGATGCTAGGATACGAATAATTGCTACTAACATGAATATCTGACGACGCCAGGATACGAATAATTGACACTACTATGAATATCTGACGACACTAGGATACGAATAATTGACACTACCATGAATATCTGACGACGCTAGGATACGAATAATTGACACTAACATGAATATCTGACGACACTAGGATACGAATAATTGACACTAACATGAATATCTGACGACACTAGGATACGAATAATTGACACTAACATGAATATCTGACGACACTAGAATACGAATAATTGACACTACCATGAATATCCAACGTCCACTAGAATACGAATAATTGCCACTACTATGAATATCTGACGACGCTAGGATACGAATAATTGACACTAACATGAATATCTGACGACACTAGGATACGAATAATTGACACTAACATGAATATCTGACGACACTAGGATACGAATAATTGACACTACTATGAATATCTGACGACACTAGGATACGAATAATTGACACTACCATGAATATCTGACGACACTAGGATACGAATAATTGACACTACTATGAATATCTGACGACACTAGGATACGAATAATTGACACTACTATGAATATCTGACGACACTAGGATACGAATAATTGACACTACCATGAATATCTGACGACACTAGAATACGAATAATGACACTAACATGAATATCTGACGACACTAGGATACGAATAATAGACACTACCATGAATATCTGACGACACTAGGATACGAATAATTGACACTACTATGAATATCTAACGACACTAAGATACGAATAATTGACACTACCATGAATATCTAACGTCACTAGAATACGAATAATTGACACTACTATGAATATCTGACGACACTAGGATACGAATAATTGACACTACTATGAATATCTGACGACACTAGAATACGAATAATTGACACTACTATGAATATCTGACGACACTAGGATACGAATAATTGACACTACCATGAATATCTGACGACACTAGGATAGGAATAATGACACTACTATGAATATTTGACGACACTAGGATACGAATAATTGACACTACTATGAATATATGACGACACTAGGATACGAATAATTGACACTACTATGAATATCTGACGACACTAGGATACGAATAATGACACTACTATGAATATCTGACGACACTAGGTGACGAATAATTGACACTACTATGAATATCTGACAACACTAGGATACGAATAATTGACACTACTATGAATATCTGACGACACTAGAATACGAATAATGACACTAACATGAATATCTGACGACACTAGGATACGAATAATTGACACTACTATGAATATCTGACGACACTGGGATACGAATAATTGACACTACTATTAATATCTGACGACACTAGGATACGAATAATTGACACTACTATGAACATCTGACGACACTAGGATACGAATAATTGACACTACCATGAATATCTGACGACCCTAGGATACGAATAATGACACTACCATGAATATCTGACGACACTAGGATACGAATAATTAACGCTACCATGAATATCTGAGGGCACTAGGATACGAATAATTAACACTACCATGAATATCTGACGACACTAGGGTACGAATAATTGACACTACTATGAATATCTGACGACACTAGGATACGAATAATTGACACTACCATGAATATCTGACGACCCTAGGATACGAATAATGACACTACCATGAATATCTGACGACACTAGGATACGAATAATTAACACTACCATGAATATCTGAGGGCACTAGGATACGAATAATTAACACTACCATGAATATCTGACGACACTAGGATACGAATAATTGACACTACCATGAATATCTGACGGACACTAGAATACGAATCATTGACACTACTATGAATATCTGTCGACACTTGGATACGAAAAATTGACACTACCATGAATATCTGACGACACTAGGATACGAATAATTGACACTACCATGAATATCTAACGACACTGGGATACGAATAATTGACACTACCATGAATATCTGACGACACTAGGATACGAATAATTGACACTACCATGAATATCTGACGACACTAGGATACGAATAATTGACACTACCATGAATATCTGACAACACTAGGATACGAATAATTGACACTACTATGAATATCTGACGACACTAGGATACGAATAATTGACACTACTATGAATATCATAGTAGTACCATTTGAAATCACCACGGTACTGATTGACCAATTGACGTAGTTGTACTTCCTGATAAAATATAGGTAGCGCAAAACATAATCAAGAATTGTAAGTAAAATCTTCTTTAAGCATCTTAATTTTGTTCTGTGTCAGGACGTTGATGTTGATTTTATATAGGAGAAATATAAAATTACGTATTTACAGAGAGGGAATGCATGTACTAAGTTCAGTTTTGGTTGTTTGCTGTTGAATGAGGATGGCTGAATTATGCAATTAAATCTTACGTGGATTACACTATTAAGAGACGCATATCATAAAACTTCAATTGGTAAATAATAATTTTCTGTTCTATTGAAATTTCTAACTGGAAAGCTTTTCATATAATAATTTAAGCTGATACCCCACCTTCCCGCGCCGTTTTTTTCATAATACGCATTAGGTACTTGCATTTTATATAGATGTGTTGTGATATATTCCTCTTTCAATTTCAGTGAGAAACGACAAAAGGTGCCCAATTCGAAGGACTGAACTATGGGCATGAAGAGGTACATGTACATATATATATAAAGTCCTTAAGCTTCCAATTATCACACTGTGTTTGTAATGTAGTAATAAGGAGGGATATGTATTACGGGCTCAGGAGTCAAGGAGTGGTCTTTACCATATGTATTACGTGCTCAGGAGTCAAGGAGTGGTCTTTACCATATGTATTACGTGCTCAGGAGTCAAGGAGTGGTCTTTACCTTATGTATTACGGGCTCAGGAGTCAAGGAGTGGTCTTTACCATATGTATTACGGGCTTAAAAGTCAAGGAGTGGTCTTTACCATATGTATTACGGGCTCAGGAGTCAAGGAGTGGTCTTTACCTTATGTATTACGGGCTCAGGAGTCAAGGAGTGGTCTTTACCTTATGTATTACGGGCTCAGGAGTCAAGGAGTGGTCTTTACCATATGTATTACGGGCTCAGGAGTCAAGGAGTGGTCTTTACCATATGTATTACGGGCTCAGGAGTCAAGGAGTGGTCTTTACCATATGTATTACGGGCTCAGGAGTCAAGGAGTGGTCTTTACCTTGTGTATTACGGGCTCAGGAGTCAAGGAGTGGTCTTTACCATATGTATTACGGGCTCAGGAGTCAAGGAGTGGTCTTTACCATATGTTTCAAGATTGTGCTCACACATTTACTTCCTTGAGGTCTAAAGTTATTAAATTCATTAAACAAAAAATAATAATAGTACTGTTCCCCTTTTCGTCTGGCCTTTGTCAATTTAACACCTGATTTGTAGTATTTTTATACCCAAAACATGTAATTATTTTATATATGATTTGTTCAGAAGGAAAACAATTTCATATATTCATTTTATTCTTATGGATGTGGAAAAGGGGATTTGAAGACTAAACACACATAACAAATTTCATCCGAAACATAGGACACATGTCTGTCCACGGCGGCAATCAAACGCGTGACCTTTCAGACATGTGCCGAGCACCTTATTCATAGAGGAGACCGTCTTGGTTTACCATTCATATTAGGTTAGCGAAAACAAGTAAGTCTACTTCAACATATTCTTGCTGATATTTTTTCCTCTTTATCAAAGTTGATACAGTGTCACCGTGAAAAATAAGTTTCCACTACCAAGAAGTGTTTAACAGACCGTGAACAATGGCCTATTGTTTATACAAAAGACATTGAAATGAAATCTTTAAACAAGGTATGGCGTGTATCTGAAATGAAGTTTTCAACATCTTCTATTAGATTTATAGAGACATTCCTTAATGCTTGGACGATGTATCACCTGTATAGTGTTTCAAATCGCTCTGGAATGCATATGATTTGTGGGATTTATTCAAAATAAAATTTTCGTGAAAATCTACACACATGTACCTGTATGAAGCAAATTGACTGAAATTATATACAAACGTTTGAGTGTAGCATTAATAAAAGCTGCATTAATCTAGATAATGCTACTTTTTACATAATGACTGTCTAAGTATCTAGTATAGTATAGTCAACATTTTATATTAAGGTTTTAGTGCGGATTAATTAATTTAAAAAGTAATTAATTAATTACACAATATGGTGGACAGGATCTGCGTAATGCATATAACAGAAATTTGGGACGGAATACCCAAAGTAAATAGGTATGTTTGACTTATCACTTGCACTGTACCATGTGACATATGTTTTTATTGTCTCACTCAAACACCCGAATAGAGACATGCTAACCTCCGAAAAATCAAGCACCAAGGAATCTTAGTATCAAGGTTCTCTCTCTTGTATTAGGTTTTTGTACCTGCATAGGGGGGGGGGGGGGGGGGGGGGGGGGTTTGGGGTTTCTTTTATATGTGTTGTTTGTGTATTTCTTTCTTTGCACTTTTTTTTTTCCTTTTTTTTTTTTTTTGGCTTTTTATGTTAGGTCGACTGTCATCAATTGTTAATCTTAGTAAAATTGTATAAAAGGAAACGTTGACACAAAATTAGATGTTATCTTTTTTATTAGCAATCAACAAGTATAGTGCCGAGTAATCTTTCACTATGGGCAAGTGCATATTCTGTATATACGGTGGTGTCTCAATGTAGTGAGTTGGTACAGTGAGTAATTTTTTTATTATGATGAGAATTCTGCATCACAGTTTATGGTTTAGCTATGTGTTGATGATTCTGCAACATAGTATATGGTTTATCTATGTGTTGATGATACTGCATCTTAGTATATGGTTTAGCTATGTGTTGATGATTCTGTTGCCCAGTATATGGTTTATCTATGTGTTGATGATTCTGCAGCCCAGTACACGGTTTATCTATGTGTTGATGATTCTGCAGCCCAGTATATGGTTTATCTATGTGTTGATGATTCTGCAGCCCAGTATATGGTTTATCTATGTGTTGATGCTTCTGTTGCCCAGTATATGGTTTATCTGTGTGTTGATGATTCTGTTGCCGAGGATATGGTTTATCTATGTGTTGATGATTCTGCTGCCCAGGATGTGGTTTATCTATGTATTGAGGATTTTGTTGCCCAGTATATGGTTTATCTATGTGTTGATGATTCGGCATCATAGTATACATGTATGGTTTATCTATGTGTTGATGATTCGGCAGCCCAGTATATGGTTTTTCTATGTGTTGATGATTCTGCAGCCCAGTATATGGTTTATCTATGTGTTTATGATTCTGTTGCCCAGTATATGGTTTATCTATGTGTTGTTGATTCTGTTGCCGAGGATATGGTTTAACTATGTGTTGATGATTCTGCTGCCATTATTTGGTTTATCTATGTGTTGAGGACTCTACTGCCCAGTATATGGTTTATCTATGTGTTGAGGATTCTACTGGCCATTATATGGTTTATCTATGTGTTGAGGATTCTGCTGCCCAGGATGTGGTTTCTCTATGTGTTGAGGATTCTGCTGCCCAGTATATGGTTTATCTATGTGTTGAGGATTCTACTGCCAGTATATGGTTTATCTACAGTGAGGTGCAGTCCTAACATAACATTATGTTAACGTCCCGTTAATGTGAAGTTTGCTTTCCTCGTGCGTCAGGACCGCTGAGCACACGCGTTTGCGTTAACGCAGATTTTAACGTGAACTTAATTTCGACACTGCGTGAACGCGCTTAACTGCCGCGTTAACGCCCTTGACTGCGCGCCTGAACGTGCTTAACAACCACGTTCGGTTGCTTACACACTTAAAACTTGTATTAAGATTTTCATATAGAAGGATTTCAAAAGAATCGATATATACATGGTATATTTAAATATCAAAACACATTAATGTGTAAGGTAAAATACCTAGAATTTAATATAACCCTTCGGAGTTAAGAGATGAATTTTAAAAAAATACTGAATGCAATTTCCGAACATTTACTTTAATGTAGTTAAATAAATACATAAATAAACTAATTAAAAATAAATAAATAAATGAAATTAGAAAGTAATCATGCTAGTATAAACTGACGAAAAATTTTTATAAATACCTTATTGCATGTCTCCGCGATAAATTCCTTTGTTATATTACATATAAGATCCTTAACGCAGGGTGTCATTTTAACATAACATTTTAAACGTCTTTATGGCGACATTCGCGCTAATTTAATTAGATCCATTTTATTTTCTCTATCCGTACTTCATACATAATAACAAAATAAAGACATGTGAACGTGTGACTAGACCTAGTGCACGCGGGAATAAAATTGCGTTAACACAAATTCACTCCCGCGTTAAACACGAGGAGCGCCCGCGCGGTCGGTCGAGCAGTCCTAGTACGTGTGCTAAAACAGTCCTTGTGACCGCTTTTCGCGTTTAACGTGTATGCTATGTTAGGACTGCACCCATCTGTATGTTTTGGGGGATTCTACTGCCCACGATGTGGTTTATCTATGTGTTGAGGATTCTGCTGCCCAGTATATGGTTTATCTATGTGTTCAGGATTCTGTTGCCCAGTATATGGTTTATCTATGTGTTGAGGATTCTGCTGCCCAGTATATGGTTTATCTATGTGTTGAGGTTTCTGCTGCCCAGTATATGGTTTATCTATGTGTTGACGATTCTACTGCCCAGTATATAGTAACTATGTGTTGATGATTCTGTTGCCCAGTATATGGTTTATCTAGGTGTTGATGATACTGCTGCCCAGTATATGGTTTATCTATGTGTTGACGATTCTACTGCCCAGTATATGGTTTATCTACGTGTTGATGATTCTGTTGCCCAGTATATGGTTTATCTATGTGTTGAGGATTCTGCCGCCCAGTATATGGTTTATCTATGTGTTGACGATTCTACTGCCTAGTATATGGTTTAGCTATGTGTTGAGGATTCTACTGCCCAGTATATAGTTTACCTATGTGTTGAATGATTCTGTTGCTCGGTATATGGTTTATCTATGTGTTGAGGATACTGCTGCCCAGTATATGGTTTATCTATGTGTTGATGATTCTGTTGCCGAGGACATGGTTTATCTAGATGGGGATGATTCTGCTGGGGGGTATATGGTTTATGTATATGTTGATGATTCTGTTGCCGAGGATATGGTTTATCTATATCTTGATGATTCTGCTGCCCAGTATATGGTTTATCTATCTGTTGAAGATTCTACTGCCCAGTATATGGTTTATCTATGTGTTGAGGATTCTGCTGCCCAGTATATGGTTTACCGTTGTGTTGAGGATTCTGCTGCCCAGTATCTGGTTTATCTATGTGTTGAGGATTCTGCTGCCCAGTATGTGGTTTACCGTTGTGTTGATGATCCTGCTGTCCATTATATGGTTTATCTATGTGTTGAGGATTCTGCTGCCCAGTATGTGGTTTACCGTTGTGTTGATGATCCTGCTGCCCAGTATATGGTTTATCTATGTGCTGAGGATTCTGCTGCCCCCCTTCCCCCCCGTGGGGTCCCCGGGGTGATAAGAATATGACCTCCGTATCCTCTTGCGTGTCGTATGAGGCGACTAAATGAGGACCCCGGGGTATTCTCGTATGAGATTCCCAAGCACCCTCTTGCTGGTCGCGGGTTAAGGCCGAATGAGGCGTCTTCGTTGCCGTAAGATGCGACCCGTGTCGTGGGAGGACGGAATCCTGGTAGCTGAGGGGGTTGGCATGTTGCGATATGCTAATTCTCAACACTCTACTTTGGCCCTTACTTCTGCTAGACGGGAGGTCGGATGGGCCCGATCTCGATCAATCGGCTTTGTCATGCCGAGCCCTCGTAATTCATGTAGAAGTACAGATGGGTGCAGTCCTAACATAACATACACGTTAACGCAAAAAGCGGTCGCGAGGACTGCTCTAGCACACGTGCTAGGACTGCTCGACCGGACGCACGTGCGCTCCTCGCGTTCACGCGGTAGGGAATTCGCGTTAACGCGATTTATTCCCGCGTGCGCTCAGTCCAGTAGCACGTTCACATGTCTATATCTGTAATTCTCTATGCAGTACGGATGGAGAAAATAAAATGGATCCAATTAAATTACCGCGAGTGTCGCCATAAAAACGTGTATTTAATGAAATGTTAAAATGACACCCTGCATTAAGGATTTCATATGTGATATAACAAAGGAAATTATCGCGTAGACATGCAATAAGGTATTTATGAAAAAACTTCGCCAGTTTATACTAGCATGATTACTTTCTAATTTCATTTATTTATTTTTTCTAATTAGTTTATTTATGTATTTATTTCTTATTTGTTTATTCATTTATAACTAATTTATTTTTGTATTTACATGTATTTCCTATTTATGTATTTATTATTATTATTTTTAATTAAGCTATTTTCTATATTATATGAATACAATATCATCGTTATTATCATCTTTATTAATTTTTATTTCATTATTATTATTATTATAATAATAATTATTATTATTATTATTATTATTTTTATTATTATTATTATCATTTTCCTAAAATAAGAATAAATTTCATTAAAGTCAATGTTCGGAAATTGCATTCAATATTTCTAAAATTAATCCCTTAACTCAGAGGAGTTTTATTTAATTCTAAATATTTTACTTACACATTAATAAGTTTTTATATTTAAATATAAAATATTTATATCGATTTTCTTTCAAATCCTTCTATATGAACATGTTAATACAAGTTTTAAGTTGTAAGCAAGCGAACGTGGCTGTCAAGCACGTTCACGCGGCAGTCAAGCGCGTTCACGCGGTCTGGAAATTAAGTTCACGTGGAAATCTGCGTTAACGCAAACGCGTGTGCTCAGCAGTCCTGAGCGCACGAGGAAAGCAAACTTCACGTTAACGCGACGTTAACATAATGTTATGTTAGGACTGCACCTCACTGTATTCATTCACTAGAGATTTCTATCTCTCTATATATTTGTAATACGTTACCTTGTTTACATTACTTAGTTATAGATATGTACATATTGAATGCGAGAAGGCGGTGGCTTATGGGTCAATCGGGTATGAATTTAGAGTATTCGCATGATAAGGACTGTATTGTTGTTTTGTCGTTTGGTACACGAGAATACATTATATTCAGCCTAATGTGTTTCTTTGCTTTATATTCCGAGTATCCTCTCGCAGTCATTCCAGTGCATTGCTGTCGGAGATCCACAGTGTATTGCCAGGTCCTTGTTGACACTCCTTGGAGGGTGGGTGGCTGCGAGAATGAATCACAAATTTTCTCATGGATTCTACACAAACACCACACCAAACAATTACCAAACGTAAGCGTTTAGCTGACACAATAGAGAACGCTCAACAACAAGATGACGACTGGTCAAGGTATTTAGTTATATCTGGCTGAGGACTACGCTTTATCGAAAGCTTCTCCATTCTTAGTGGATAAGACTATACAGTCTATTGCTGGAACTGTTAAAAACGTCACTAAACAAAGTAACGGCAATCTCGTAGTCGAATGTGCATCAAAACAAAACAATCCTTGAACTTACAAACGTCTGATCATATCGGTGAAATACCGTTAAAGTATTACTGCATTACATTCTCAATACTAGTAGAGGTATACTCAGGGACAAGGACCGAAATTTACATTTGTTGGCTGATGATGTTATTCTTGATGGCCTCAAGAATCAAAAGGTTATAGCTGTAAAACGCTTTATCATTAAGCGTGATGGTAAGGAGATTAAATCTCATACTTTTCTTCTGACGTTTAGTACGCCTACTGTACCTACAAAAATTAGACTAGGTTACGTTTTGGCCAATGTAGAACAGTATTATCCTTCTCCTCTGCGTTGTTTTTGTTGTCTTAAGTTTGGACACACAAGAGGACACTGTAAAAACCATCAGACATGCGACCGATGTGGTCACACTGGACCTTCTTACGAAGATGATCACTTTGATGAACCATGTGATTCTTCTATTGTGCAGTGTATTAACTGCAAAGGTAATCATAAATCTACCTCAAAAGATTGTCCAGCATACAAGAAAGAAGTTGAAATCATTAAAATAAAAGTAGACAAACGTATTCCCTATCCTGAGGCCAGAAATATTTATAATAGCCAACAACTGCGTTCTTGCGCATCCCAGAGTTACGCTAATGTTCGTAGTTCCAAGAAAACTGTATCTGTAGCTTGTCAAACGGAAATTACAGGATTGCAAAAAGATCTTGATAATGCATCAGGTTTCTCTAAGACGTCACGATCATCTTCTAAGCCGTCATCGTTGTCAAAGTCATCATCTTCATCACAGACAACACCAGTTGTAAATACAAAATTATCTCCAGTTAAACAAAATAACAAACAGAATAAACCACAGAGTAAAACGAAGTCTATCAAACGTATTCCAGCACAAGTTCTGCAGTAGTTGTCAGCAACAAATTTGATGCACTTGAGGTAGAAATGGAGGATTCAAATACACCTCCGATAGATACAGATACTTCATATAATTCAGATACCCTTGTTAAAAACTCTTTATCTCGTTCTAGGGATCGCAGTGTATCCCCAGGCAAAAGGGGTCGAAAAACTTCTCTTCCTAGATTAAAAACAACATGAATCGTTTTGATTCTATAATCCAGTGGAACTGTAGAGGTTTAAAAACAAATATAAATGAAATACATCTCCTTGATCAGAAATATTCGCCAGCAGTATTTTGTCTTCAGGAGACACATCTAAAAGATACCGATACCCTCAAATTAAAGAATTTTGCAAAATATGATATTTATAGTTCAGATGACAGAGTCAAAGGTGGTTCATCTATTCTAGTTCGAAATTCCATTTTACACATTTCTTTGCGACTAAATACTAATTTTCAAGCTGTTGCTGTTCGTATCACGTTACAGAAAACTATCACGTTTTGTTCTATATACATTCCTCCAAGTGTTAACTTCAATTCTGCAGAGCTAGATAATCTTATTGATCAGTTACCAAAACCTTTCATTTTATTAAGGAGACTTTAATGCTCACAATCAAATTTGGGGTAGTGACCATACAGATACTAAAGGTAAAACAATTGAAGACCTTATATCAAAACACAATTTATGTATCTTTAATGATGGGCCTAATACATACTTACATCCAGGACATGGAACGTATTCTTCAATAGATCTTACAATAAGTGATCCTTCCCTTTTAACAGATTTTGTTTGGTCGGTACACGATGATCTATGTGGAAGTGACCACTTTCACTTGTATTAAAGAGTATTATATCTTCTAATAATAATTATATGCCACACTGGAAGCTTAACAAAGCAGACTGGAACCAATTCCAATCGGACTGTCTTACAAATCTAAATTCAGTGAACTTTTCAGAAGAAGCTGATCCTATACTTACTTTTACACATATTCTGGTTGAAATTTGTGAACAGAATATTCCAAAAACCTCTGCAGTTCCAAAACACAAACATAACCCATGGTTTGATGATGA